>APFE030183237.1:228801-249786 GCA_000404065.3 Pinus taeda | reverse complement strand
CTTCCATGTCATTCATCTTAGTTTCTACACCTTTCTTTAAACAATCCATCTTAGATTCTGTTCCTTTTGTGCAAGTGACACTTGTTGCACTTGGTCTCGTAATTTTGATATATCATGTTGCATTTCTTCCTCTTCTTCATGAGTCATGCTAGAGCTTTCAGGTTGCCTACTAGGTGTTTCCATTTTCTTTCTTCCGAGCATCAATTACTGATAATAATGCTTCACTATGCCCTTTGAATTCCTTCAAAATAAATTTTCAAACCAAGCTTAAGCAAACATTTTAATACACACTTTTTTCACTTTGTAGGAGCTCGGTATTGCCTCTGATGTATCTCTATAATTTCGGATCATCAAGTTTTGAAATTTCGACCTACGGTAGCCCTTTGTGTCCTCTTTCCAATGCCACTAGTTTGACCCCAATTGGATTCTCCAATGAAGAGTTATGCCAAATCTCCCACAGTGACCTGATTATAGACTAATTCAGTAGAGCGAACTTGTACGACGTTCCACGAGTCCCTGTTTCGACCTCTGGCTTTGAAAAATATATAGAAGAAACTAAAGTCCGTCCTCTTTCTGTACATTTTTACGAAATTTCAATCCAATGCTCAGAGAAAAAGTTATGACGATTTTCCCCAGGTCGCCTGTTTGGAATGTAATTCAGGAGTCTGCCAAAAGACCAACTTCCTTAGATCATATCTCCACAATTATAGCACAAAATGCTCTGAAATTTGGACCCGAGATTTAGCACGATGTCTTCTCAAATGGGTTTGTTTTTCAACTTTTGAAATGTCGCAGAAAAAAAGTTATAGCAAAAATGCCACGATGACCTGTTTGGAGCAGCGGAACCCTAGAATCCAAAGCTTTGATACCAAATGTTATGAAACCAACTTAAGAAAAGATAGAAAAGATAGATCTACGCCTTAGAATTCAGCCTCTTCAAGGGGGCAACCTCCTTTACATTACATAAATGAACAATTCTTGGATGATACAAATGAAAAGACCTCCTTTCTATATATAGGAGTCTAAGGGGTCATAACATAATCAGAGCCTACATAACAATAATAATGTAAGGGCACAATAATAACAATAGTGGGCTTCTATGGGGCACAATAGTAACAATATGGGCACAATAGGGGCACAAAAATATTAATAAGGGGTACAACTGCAATAGTAATGGGGTAATCACTAGTATTATGGGGACACAACAAAGTTGCAGCAGTTTTTCCATCTATTGAAAATGTAGGCATCGCCTCGGCCCACTTAGTAAAATAATCTACCGCTAGGATGATATACGCATGCCCCTCGGCCGAGTGAGGGTTACATGTAATAAAGTCAATACCCCACTTTGCGAAATGACTGACAACAATTATAGGGTGGAGAGGAGCAGGTGGAGCACACATCTTACGATAAAAAATTTGACAATTGTGGCATTTCCGGACTGCATAGATACAATCTTTGAATAAGGATGGCTAGAAATAATCAGTGCGTAAATCTTTTAGGCTGTGGCATACCTAGACATATGATCGCCACATGCTCCAGAGTGACAGTCATTCAGAACCTTTTCATCTTCTTCATGAGTTAGACAACGTTGGAAAATAGAATCTGCCCCACGATGATAGAGTGTATCTCCAATAATATTATATTGTTGGGATTGGAAACGTATTTTCCGTCACGGAGATCGTGAGATTTCAGGCTGAAAATATTGGGTTTGGAGATAAACAATAATATCTCCATACCATGGATCAAGAGTACTGATAAGAAACAAGGATTCGTCCGCAATGGGCTCTTTCGCCACAGTTTCAGTATCAGTACGCGGGAAATCACACATCAGTTCGGCAAAAAACAAAGACTTCTTTGCCTTGGATTTTTCAAATTCCAAGTCAAATTCCTGCAGGATAACTATCCATTTGGAATACTTGCCCCCTTGCAGTTGTTTGGTCAAGATATACATCATATGGTTACAGTCAGAAATTACCGTGGTTTTGCGTAATAAGATGTAGAGACGAAATCTTTGGATAACTTGAACAGCTGCCAAGGCCAATTTATCCACATGTTAATATTTAAGCTCAGTTGGATTCAGAGTTCGACTAAGATATTAAATCACATGTTCATTGTTGAATTCATCTTCCTGAACTAAAACCATCCCAATGGTGGAATGAGAAGCGGCGAGGTACAAAAAGTAATCCTGGCTATAATTGGGAGGATGCAGTAACGGCGCATGGGTTAACGCGTGTTTAAGTGCATCAAAAGATTTGTCAGCGATCTCATCCCAAAAGAATGGAGTATTATGTTTCAACAACCTGGTAAAGCCTTTCGTTATCTCAGTGTAGTTAGGAATGAAGCGACGTAAAAAGTTTGGTTTCTCTTGTAAACTTTGGAGTTGGCGAAGAGTCGAAGAAGGAGGTAATTTGAAGATAGCTTCAACCTTCGAGGGATCGACACGAATGACAACTTTTGAGATGACAAATCCCCGTAAACGACCCGTTTCTACATAGAATACACATTTGTGTGGATTCAACCTAATTCTATAATGCCTACATCTCATAAAGATAGCTCGTAAATGAGTGAGATGATCAGCTCTATGTAATGAATGGGCAGGTAAATCATCGAGATAAGGCTACACAATGTGCTTGATGTCATGAAATGCGTAAGACACAGCCCTTTGAAAAGTTGCTCCAACGTTCTTCAATCCAAAAGGTAATTTGCAATAAGAAAATGTCCCCCATGGACAAATGAAAGTCGTTTTAGGTTGATCAATAGGGAGTATGTTGATTTGATTGTAACTGGAAAAACCATCCATAAAGGAGAACATTTCACTGCCGACACAATCATCAATAATTTGATTGATATAGGGGGTTGGATAATTGTCTTTAGTACAATCTCGATTAATATCCCTATAATCGATACATATTCTTATCGTTCCTTGCTTTTTGTTAACAAGAACAATATTTGATACCCAATCTGTTAAAGAAATTGGATAAATGAAACCTACATGAAGTAATTTCTCAACTTTAGCCTTAATAGCAGCGACTTTTCTCGGATGTATATAACGCAAATGTTGTCAGACAGGTTTAGCATCCAGGTAAGTTTTAATTTCATGGACAATAATTGATGGATCGATTCCTGGCATTTCTTCATATGACCAGGCAAACACGTCACGAAATTCTTGAAATATGGCTTTATAAGTTTGGATTTCATCGTCCGTACAGGAAGCACCTATCTGAATGTTTTCAATAGTTCCAAGTTTAACTGAAATGTCAATAGGAACTGTTCGAGAGATATTTCCCATATTTAACTCAGAATCAGGATGTTCCAATGGATTCTGTGGTTCTTTAACATAGTCAGTAGTAAAAATAGATGAAAAATCATTTTCAAAATGATCAAGTTCAGGTAAAAACGAAGATCGATGATGAAGATCTTCCCATGGTAAATCATCAATAGACAAAAGCTCACGAATTTTCTCATCAGTATGAACATGATCAGAAAACGTTGTTGAAGCTAAGGTTGATATCAAAAGTGATTCCCCATGGACCACATTCATTGGATCAGTTTTGGTTGAACAAGATTCAGAAAACGACTGTACAGCCTGATATGCAATTTCAAAGGGACTCAAAGGCATCGCGCCATTAAATGAATCCACCTCGGAATTGGAAGGTATGATCCAAGGATCATCAAAAGAAATAGTGTTCGATGAAATCATATGAATAGTTGCAATAGAAGGCGATACGTTAGGAGGAGGGAAGGAAAAAGTTCCTAGTAAACCAGAATCTTTAATCAAACCTACCCCAACATCCTTGTAAGGGATAGTTGTTTTACCGACATGCTGAATACTATCTGAAGAGGCTGGGTTGGATGAAAAATAAGTCAGCTGGTTTATCGTAACGATCTTTCCGTTATGAGGAAACTTGATAACCCGAAAGACCGATGAAATAATAGCAGTCATAGCGTAAGACCAACTACGACCAAGAGAAGGTTGTAATCTAGAGGCGCATCAACCACTTCCACATTTAGATTTACAGTTTTGCCTTCAACCCCTATAGGTTAATCCTGCAAAATGCCAAAAGGATGGAACCCTCGACCTTCAAAAGCCTTTAGAATCGTTAGAGACTGATCGAGTGTAGGAGAACCAAGCGACCTCCAACACTGGATCGACATAATACACATAGAAGCTCCCTCATCAATCATAGTCCGAAAGCAAGGTCTGTTTTTGACTAACACTGGAATCTGGAAAGCCATTTGATGAGGTAGGCGAGGTGTTCTATTATCTAAATAGAATATTATTAGGTTAGAATCCTGAATATCAACAGCTCCTATAGCAGACAATAGGAATTTACGCTACGCTGGGCATGATTGCAGCACTTCCAAAGCCGACATTGCTGAAGTGGAAATAGCTAAGTCTTCAACAATGTTATAATTCTGAGCAGCTCTTGCATGTGGATTGAAAACTGATTTTCGAAGTATACCTTTCGCAGGCGGTTTGATTACTAAGTCCGGGTTAGGTTTCTCAATTTGTAGCAGATCAGAAACAGGAGGAGTTGTAGTTGATGGGTTTGAATTAGAAGATTCTGCTCCTTTACCACCAACATGATTTTTACTACCATAATCTTGCGATTGCATTGCAATCCTGACGTGAGACATCATCATAATGGGTTCTTCAGAGGCATTTGAGGAAGAACTGATGATCTTACTATCTTGATTAGGAAAAGGATCCTTCAAGACAACAGGCATTTGAGAACCTTTGACGATTTTCGAAACCTCTGCTCGATGTGGGTAGTCTTTGGTAAAATGATCCTTGTCGCAGATGAGACAAGGAAAGCGAGGTTTATGTTTCTTGTCAGTAGATTCATTTTTATCTATTTTCTCTTTTGAGTTTTGTTTGTTTTTCTTCTTCCCCTTCTTTTTACCACCAGATTTTGATTTGGCCGTACATGATTCTACGACATGGATATCGGTAGGAATTTCAGCGGAAGAGTCTCCCATAAGGGAATCTGGTAAAGTTATAATAGGAGAAGAATTATTTGAAGATTTATTCTTGCTTTTAGTACTAACTGAACCAATCATACCATCAGCAGCATGAGACCCTTAAGGAGCTGCAGTTATTTGATTGTGTTTCGGAAGATCGAGGATTTTTTCATGTAAAGTACCTGACTACGTATAGATGAGGTCAAGGTACTGAGCCTGAGCAATGACTTGCTCTTCAGTAACAACTCTTGCCTTAGCTACATCTTCAGTGATTTTAGGTAATAATGATTTAACAAACCATTCCATTAAAATTTGATCCGAAATGAAAACTTTCACCAAACGTCGTCTACATCGCCATTCATGAATATGATCAGAAATATATGTGGACGTGGATTGTTTTAGTGAAGTTAACAATTTCGTGCCATTGTCGTATCTGATAGGGAACTGAAAATGAGTTAAGAAAGAAGTGGCTAACTGACTAAAATTATAAAAAGAGCCTCGTGGTAACTCAATGTACCATTTGGCAGCAAGACCAATCAGAGTTCGTTGAAAAAGACGTAGACGAATTGAATCATCAATAATGGAATTAGATGCACACTAGAGGTGATAAGTCATAACATGATTTGACGGATCCTTTCCTGACTTACCCTCGAACTTCAGGATATCACTGGGCAACTTATTAGGCATTGGCGGCCAATACGGAAGATAGTAAATCGGATCGTTCGTAAGGCGCGACAAATTAGGTAAATCCAAAGTTGCAATAAAAGGTAACTGATGGTTAGGGTCGCGAAAACCTTGGGTAACAAGACTAGATTCAGGGGGAGGATATCCAGGATAACCTGGAATTGGATTTGCATTAAGAATGTTATAACCTCCCGGGAAACCAGGATTAATTGGACCAAACTGGGGTTGTTGAGGCTGTTGATAAGTATAGCCGAGGTACGGTTGATACTGATAAACTGGGTTTTGTACAATAGGATCGAATTGATACTGTCTCTGGTACGGTTGATAAGCGAATTGCGGTTGACTTGTGACAACCGTACTTGGACCATCTTGTCCTGTAGGCATCTGAACTTTAGGTCCTAACTATGGTAAATAGGCTTGAGGAGTTTGCACTGATGCAGGAACAATAAAACCTGGAGCTACCAATACTCCAGAAATAGGTGTGGTAGGTTGAACAGAAGCTACAATAGTTGCAACAACAGTTTGAGGCGGAGTTCGAGGTGAACTAGGCCCAGGTTGCTGAACTAAACTAGGTGCAGAGGTTTGAACAATACGCTGGACAGGATGCTGGGTTGGACCAGAAACCAAAGGTTGTCTAGGTTGACTTGATATCTGCACATTAGGCTGCATAGTCTGTTGAGTTTGAGATGGATACCACACCATATTCATTCTGGGCTATGGACCATAAAAGGTTGTGCATATGGAGGACCGTAACTGGGTTGAACGTAGGATTGATAATTAAGCGGTACATTTCCAGCTCCTTGTAGACTCGACTCCAAAAACACTAAAAATGCACCTAAAATGATAAACAATTCATTTTTTCTTTCAATGAATTTCTAGCTAAAAGAAAGAGTTCGAGAATGCAATTCTTTGAGAAACAAATCCTTCTTTCAACATGTAAATGAAAAGAAAATATTTTTGTCTTTTTCAATAAGAACTCAAAATGAGACTACTAATTATGCTCACAATAAATCCCTTTCTTTTTCAAAACTTGAAACTACAAAAAACAATTTCTTCAAAAGAGAACTACAATTTCTAGAAAACACTCAAAACTACAAAAACTTAATCTTGAGATCTAAAAACTTCTAAAAACCTAATTGAATAAAAGCTTCAATTCTTTTTGAGGATGTTTTACTTAGTCATTTAGTAAACTAAGGATTCATTCATTCAGAATAACAAATCAATCAAAAAACATCTAAATATGTTTTCTTTTATAAAAATGAAATTCAAAACTTATGACAAAGCTTGTTCAAAGATTTGCAAGGAAAGAAGTAAATCTATTTCTCGCAAAGGACAGATTTCACAAACAGGTTAGACTCATCAAGAAGACGAAAAGACACCAGGGTAATCTAAGGTTTCTCAGGCTTCTGATCTTTGAGTCACTACAGAGACCAAGTGAAAACCACTCCAGGCATGCAAAACTTCTAGAAAATCATCTAAAACAAAAATGCCAATGGAACTCACTCACAAGAAATTTTGACAGAACACATGCAGATCTGGGTAGACACTAAAAGTCATAAATGAAACCTAAACTTAACTGGAAGAAAACATTTTAGGTTTTTTTTTTAATTTTACAGGATCTGCAGGCTTCCAGAAGAAACAGATGCGGTATCGCTCTGTGTACTAAAGGAAAAGTCTGGATATGTCCGCACTGTCTGTAAAGAGAAAGTGCGGTCCCCTAAAAACTTTGAAAAAAACAAAAAATAATCCAAATATAAACTACCCAATCCAACACACATCAAGCAAAAACTAGAAACAAGAACAAGTTTCTCAAGTCAAAGACAAAGGAAAACCAGAAACCAAATTCAGTTCCCCAGCGGAGTCGCCAAT
The DNA here is from genome assembly GCA_000404065.3 of Pinus taeda. Taxonomy (NCBI): domain Eukaryota; kingdom Viridiplantae; phylum Streptophyta; class Pinopsida; order Pinales; family Pinaceae; genus Pinus; species Pinus taeda. The sequence goes on along the minus strand of APFE030183237.1, from coordinate 242,271 downwards.
TTGTTGGTTAGATAAATCGATCTTGCGGACAAGGCCGATCTCCCTAGTATCAAAATATATCTAGCAACAAGCAGACAAACAAATCTATCTTTCTCTAAACATATGTGATTCATAAATAAAAAGTATAGAGGTGTTTAGACCCTACCTTAAGTCCAACGCTAGTTTGTAGCAGCCATCCTTCAACCATTCGAAAAAGTTTCCTTTTGAGAACCTACAATCACAAACAAGCAAACATCAAATAGCACATGCATAGCTAATATCATAAATCATGTTCATTATGGTGATCAAGGAATCCATAAAATAAACCATAAAACAACAGCTTATTGAGAAAAACAAACTTGTTTGTATTAACTTTGAAGTAGAAGAACCTTACAACCTTTTCAGCCTTGATGTTGAACAAGCTCTTCCCAGGGTCCAAAATAGGAATCTCCTTTACTTTGAAAAGCCTTACACTCTTCCAAATGAGATCAAAGAGGTATGTAATCTCTCCTCATAAAAGCTCAATTAAGAAGACTAAGTTCCAACAACATTTCACCTCAAAATATTTCAGCTTTCAACCTCCCAAGTAACCAGCCCAATGCTTCATTTTATAGTGCAGAGGAAGGAGGTTGTAGGTCCACCTATGAAGGATTAGAGTCCTCTCCTTCAAAGGGATAAGCTCCTCACATCAAGGGGTTAGCTCCTTAAGGTATGGGATGCATGAACCTTAAGGGAGCGAACTTGCCACCTCAAGATTCCTTCTAGAAGCTTCTAGAAATTACTCGAAGTGAGTTTTTAAGAATATACTTGCGCCTTTTTAACTTTACAGGGGTTCGCACCCATAACACAGAGTTAGAGGGATCAGGTGCGTAGGAGACATGACCATTAGGTGCAGGACCACAGGGAATGCAAAGAGAAAGTGCGGAACTAGAGTTTTAGAGACTTTTAAGGGCTTTCTCTTATTTTCAAGGCTTGATATGAGGAACTGAGGCTTAAGACTTGCAAAGGAGGAAAGTATGAGTGGTAATGGACTCACACAGATTGCAAAATGTCAAAGTGACAATTTTTTGTGTAACACACCCTAAGAGTGTATCGATCTGCGCGAAGGAAGATTTGAGGCGTTGGAAGACATCATACTAGTCTCTAAATGCAGAAACTTAGTTCTTGCATCCCATAATACTGCTTCAGGTGAGACTGCAGCCTGCGCTAGTGGGTTGTTGCTGAAAGGGCCAGTAGTGTAGGGTTTTGTTGGTTTTCACAACTAACTCTGAACCTGGGTCAGGACCCCCTAAGCCAAAAATTTGCATAACTTTTGTTTGAAAAATCAATTTGAAGTGATTTAAAGGGCATATTGAAGCATATATATCAATATTTGGTTTTAAAATGCCTCAAAATAAAAGAATGGATACACTCAGTAAACCAAAAAAAATCTCTACTATGACACATGAATAAGAGGAAGAAATGCCACATGATATCTCAAAATTACGAGACCAAGTGTAACAAATTTTGCTCTTGCGAAGAGTAGCAAAAAATGAATTGGAAGTAATGATAAATGTTAATATGGATTGTTTAAAAGGGGACATGGATGGTTTAGAATCAAAAAATAAAAAGGGACATGTAAGGTTGAAAGCATGGTTTAAAAGCATAAATGGAAGGTTTACAGGAAGCTTTGACAAAGTTGCTACAATAAATGCTTCCTAAAGACAACAAGGTATTCCATGAAACTCACGATGAGAACAAAAAGAATGTGAACCATGATTTTAGAGACTCTAAGTTTGGGTTTAAGACCAAACACATACCAAATATTGACATGAGGATGTTTAATGGAATGGATTCAGTAACATGGATACTACAAATGTAGAAATTATTTGATTTACATGATGTGCAACACACATAAAAGGTACTCAACACATCTTTATATTTAGAACCCAATCAATTTGTGTGGTATTCTCATAAATCCCTTATCACTTGGTCAATTTTTATGGAGGAATTGATAGCATATTATGAGGATACAAAGAGAAACACCTTCTTTAGCCAATTGATAAATCTCAAACAAAAGGGTTCATTGGTGGAGCACATTCAGGACTTCCAAAAATTGAATATCAAGGTAACTGATATTCTAGAGGAGAATTTGATTGATGTATTCATAGGGAATTTAAATAATAATATCCGACAATAGTTTAACCTTTGGGAACCTAATTCATTGGAGAAGGCATTCAAGGTGTCAATAAAAGTTGAAACAAAAATTATGGCAACAAGGAGGTCTACCACTCATGTTTAATATAAATGTAGCTAATCTACGATGAGAAATGTCATTTGATGTTAGTTCTAATGAGAAAATCAACATGTAATGCACCCTGTTAGCACTTGAAATTTCACCTCAGGCTGAGACAGGCAAACCTCAAGGCAACATCAAACCATTTAGCCTCGTAGCTAGCCCTACGGGGCAGGGGAAGGCTCTCTCCGGTCAATCTCAGTAAAATCTTCAATGGATGAGATGACCAATAGGGTAACACTGATTTTAGGCTAGTAAACTGATCAAAAAGTTTGATTTGGGGTTTTTAGGGTTTTTGGTGGCAAATTGAGGGGATGGCAATTTTGGGTGCGGGGATTGGACACAGTTTCTGCAGGGGGTTCTTTGGGGCGAGGTAGGAGACAGTATTGATGCCTTTGATTGAGGTGGATGATTAGGAATGACAAGTGAGGAGTTAAGGAGAGCAAACAATAACTTTGAATTCTCCTTAAACAGTAGAAAACATTGAAATTAAACAAACTTAAAAGCAGAGCATGACAGTCATGAATTCTTACTTTAACACTTCGTTTGCTTAATGTGCAGAAGGAAAAGAAAGGAAATGATTTCACATAACACACTTACAGGTACATAGAGAAACACACCATCAATACATGTAACCACAAGAATCCCAAAAAGGACTGCAAAACCCTGGTCTTCCTTAGCCAAAATTGCAGAGATACAGTGAAATAATACAATGATAGCTTCTCCCTCAAGAGTCCAACCTTCCAACCCTTCAAAATGACTAAGAAAATACATAATATAGGCAAGCTAACACCTTTCCTTGCCTCTAGGGGTCGAGCTCATCCTTCTAGGAGATGTTTCAACCACTTCTAAACTTAGCACTACAAACTAGGCAATCATAACAACTTGCCTCTATAAACTTGGAAACCAATTCATTCATTTAATTTTTACCCTTTACATGAATGAATCTTCTAGAAGTGTTAAACAAGAGTAAAAGTGTCTTAGAGTTGCCATAATTACATCAAATATAATCATCTTTGACCCCAAAAAGTCAAACTGAAGCCAAACTGCGTTTTCTGGGCTGAACTGGTCAAATCTGGCAAAATTTCCTCAAAAGGTCGCACACGTTTTCTCAAAGGGTCTCACACTTTTGCAGCTCTCTTTGGAGGCCTTCCCGGTATCATAATTGGGTGTAGGATAGCTCGTTAGAACGGTCTGCGAGTCTACTTTCTAACCCAACTGGAATTTTTGAATTTGGAGGTCATTTGCCTTGTCAAAACTTAATTCTTCCAAAACTGGTTTCTGCAACTCAAAAAAGGGGCAGAAAGTCAAATTTTGCATGCATTTTGACCTTTTGGAGGCCCAGAACTTTGATGCAATTTATTACTAATGGATGAGAAAGTGTAAATTTTCATGCCAAATCCAAAAATGCTGAGTTTTTGCCAAATGGAGCTACGATGACAAAAGGTCTCGCCGGGGGTGAGACCCTTTGAGAAGCCAAAACCTGTAAATTGCACAAAAAATTCACAAATGACAAAATTTTCTCCAAATTTCTTGAAATTTGGGCTGGGATTCCCCAATCAAGTACCATGCTCAATCAAAGAGGCTTTGGCCAAAATTTGGAGTGGCTCGAGCGTTTTCCTTCGTTTTTGTGCTTTGGCCAACCGTCCTTGGAGCACCTTCGTTCTCGCCGGTATTTTTGACATTTCTTTAAAACCATGACACCTATGCAAAAATTGAAGGAGGTTTTTCTTCCTTGGCATGTTTTAGACAAAAACCTCTCTCATTTTTGAAAAAATCATCTTTTATTGCTCAGAAACATTATTTTAGTGAAACTTATCCCGATGTGTGAAACAAGGGTTTTGGTCGAAATGAAGCGAAATGAAGGGGATAGGGGGCTTCTAAATTCTTGGGGAAATTTTTGGGAGTAGGGAGGGATGTTAGGGAGTAGAGGAAAGTGGAATCTCAAAGATTGAGTGAGGGGAAAGGGTCCAAAAGGGAAAAACACAGGCCCAACCTAGAAAATTGCCAGGTTGTAGCTAGAAATAGGGTTTGTGGAAAAAGGAATTTGGCGGATCTAAGGGATGGGAAGTGTTTGATAAGGTACTTTAAGGATAGGGGAAGGTGTATGAAGATCAGGAAACAAGCTTTTCCATTGATTTTACCGTCCAAGAGAAATTGGCTTCAAAACCCTAGGAGAGGGAAATGAACCTTGCCTAGGCACGACTGAAGCATGGACAAGATGTAAAATGACTCATTAGACACTGACATGATAATGACAGCCATATGCATGATGATAGAATCAGCTGAATAGTTACATAGATTGGCATTTCGGCAACTTTGAAAAGAGTGAGAGCAAACCCTAGACCTAATGCCTTAGTGACCAAATTTTGCTTGAAGACTCACTGAAATGACAAAATTTGACCTTGACACTCTGAGACCACTTTGTAAGAGCATATTTGATCACTGTAGGAAGGCTGGAAAGACTGATACTAACACCTTCAACCACTTATAGCTAGGTGCGGCACCACCAAACACTTTCTTTTCACTAATACTTATGTTCATGGACTATGCCTTAACATTCAATACTTAGTTTATTTTTCTTTACCAAGTATTTTTATTAGCCTTTATACTAATGGACACCCATACACATTCATTATGCACAGTAATTATACATATACAACACAATTGCAACAATATAAAGGGAGGGGCAACTCCCTGAATATGAGTGTACCTTTGTACAATATATTTTCAATTTTAATTACAAGTATTACCTTGGAAACCCCAAGTTTCATACTTAGACAAATTTCAAACTTCGTGTCTTTGCCATGAGCAGCCCACCTCGTGCACACCTTGCACGGTGGTCACCTCCATAATTCACACTTAGCCAAATTTCAATTTAGCAAACACGTTCACTCGAGTTACCAACTCATCCAATTGTCGGGTGGGCACCTTCGTGCAGCCTCCACCCGAACTCATTCATCGCGGGTAGGCACCTTCGTGCAATCTCACCCAAACTCGTTCAACTGTGGACGAGCACCTTCATGCAACCCTCCACCTGAGTTTGTCCAACTGGGCGGGCACAGCTTCATGCTGTCCTCCACCCGAGTTCGTTCCACTGGGCAGGTGCGCCTTCGTGCGGCCCTACACCTGAGTTCATTCAGTCGGGCAGGCGCACCTTCGTGCTTCCCTCCAAGTTCATTCAACCAGGTAAGTGCGCCTTCGTACAGCCCTCCACCCGAGTTCGTTCAATTGGGTGGGTGCGCCTTTAAGTGGCCCTCCACCTGAGTTACTTCACTGTTGGGTGGGTGCCTTCGTGCAACCCTCCACATGAATCACCCGTTCACCAAGACTCGTGCACATCGTGTGCATCTGCTTGGCGAGCGGGTGCATCCAACCTGTGGTTCTTGTGCCTTGCTGCGGATCCTTCACACTTCTCCATGAACTTCCTTGATGAGCGATGATCCAATGATTGATCAGCTCGTATGCTTGATGCCTCCTTCTCCCAACTCACACAAATTATGTATATGGTGGGTGGGTGATTTGTGCCACCCAACCAACTCATCTATTCTGCCCGGCTAACGTCCAAACTCATGTTTACTTGCCTGTGAGGTGGGTCAACATGCCCAGCTCATGGGACTGCCCCCTCACACTCGCCCAACACTTCCCATCATTCGGTCGGCCCGTGGGGGACTTGCCCAGCTCATCCCCACTATTAGAGCCTAGATTTACCTCAAGTTGAAAAGGTAGGATCCAGGGCCAACATCAAACCATGCTCAGCCTAGTAGCTAGCCCTACCAGGTCAGGAGAGGGCTCTCTTCGGGTCAATCTCAACTAATTATGCTCACTAAAGGCTTAAGATGATTGATTTGATCACTGATTTTAGGCTAGGTATAGATGTAAAAGAGTTTGATTGAATGAATTGGTGATTTTGTGGGCTCTAAGGAAAAATAGATTTTAGGTGTAGGGAATGAGGTTCAGTCTTGGGGTCTTAATGGGGCAAGGTAGGCAACTGTATGTGGCACTCTAAATCAAGTGAGATGGATGGATCAGACAGAGGAGGAGTTGAAGAGGGCAAGAGAAGCCATGGATCCTCTCCAAACAGTGGAAAACATCAAAAGCTAAAACAAACTTCAAGTAGAGCACTACAATTTTCAATTCACATAACACATGAATAAATTCACAAAGACATAAGAAAGCACTGTACCAAAACAAATGCCACAGGGATCCCAAAGAGTAATGCAGATCCTGGTCTCAATTCCTTAGCCAAAAACTGATATGAGTGTACAATGAAGCTCCTTGCTTTCTCAAGAGTCCAACCATGCCAATGACTAAAAAAATACATAATATAGAAAAAGCATAGCTCATCCTTGCCTCTAGAGGTCGAGCTCACATGTTTAGGAGCTGATCCGATTGATTCTAAACCAGGAACTAGAAATCAGGCAATGAAAAAACATGCCTCTAGAAACAAGGGAACCGATTCATTCAGTTTCAAACAATATTTTAACTGATGAATCTACCTAAACAAGTGAACATTTGACATATTTACATCATGATCCATCAATGTACATGAAATTAAATCATCATTTGACAATAAGAAGTGAAAAAGTCAAAATGGCCAAAATTGGGCAAAAAACAGAGCAAAACTTGGTCAAACTGATAATTTTTCGTCTATGCGCCGCGCCTGACTCTCTATGCACGATGCCTGTTTGGACCCACATTTGGAGGCCTTCCTGATGATAAATCATCTCCCAATAGGGTTGTTGGAAAGTCTTTCTTGTCTAATTTCCAACCCAAGTGGAATTTTTCCATTTGGCCTTCATTTTCCCTATCAAAAGTCAAATCTCCCAAGGCTACTTTGTGTGTGTGAAAATAGGGGCAGTGAGGTCATTGTTTGAGTGCTTTTGACCTTTTTGAGGGCTCAAAACCTGCCAAAATTTCTTCGCCATGAAGAAGCAAGCATAATTTCTCATGCCAAATCCAAAAATGCTGAGTTTTTTTAATTTGGAGCCTCCTAGCAAAAGCGAGCGCCACATGGCGCATCGCATAGGGCAGAATTTCTTATTTTTTGTGACAAAATTTGTCAAAATTCAAAAAAAGTCCCAAATTTCCTGAAATTTGGGCTAAGCCTTCTCTATTAAGATCTATGTTGGGCCAAGGAAGCCTCAGCCAAAATCCGAAGTCGATCATGCTCCTTTTGCCTCTTTGAAGCCTTCTTCCATTTTGCCTTTAAATTCCTGATTCTGGCCTTGCAAACTTTGTTCCTCACCATGTAGTGAAAAGCCATGTGCCTCAACAAGTTTTTCTCCTTGTTGGCCTTCTCTAACAGTATCTCTAAGTGGATATTGACTCTCTCGAGCCAAGACTCCCAATCAGCATTGAGCTTTTGATCTAGTGAAGTAAACTCCACCCTCCTTCTTTGGGCAGCTTGGTGGTTCTCCCTAATGTTTTGTAACTCCATGATTGTGTGCTGATCTTCAAGCTACTTATTCCTTTGCTCAAAGTATTTTATGATCCACTTAGCCCTCTCCAAGTTGAGGGACAAGGCCTTGATTTTTGTCTACTGCTCTTGGATGATCTCTTTGAGACTTGTGCTTTGCGGACCCATGTCGGTATCATCATCCTCAATAAGAATAAAGTCATATTCACTTGAAGGCCACTCACCCTACATTGGCCTCTTGCCTTTGTCCTGAGCTGGTGTTGATGTTAGAAGCAAGGCCCCTTCCACCCCAAGTGGAGATAACACTCACTTTGCTGCTGCGAACAGCTGCCTAGTGCCCTTCTGATAAGTAATAAACACTGGCATACTGGCAACCTATGTCTCATGACCCTCATGGTGATAAGAAGGTCCACCTGTCTCATGCAAATCCTCTGATGGTCTTCGAGGAGCTATGAAAAACTCATAAGAGATGAAATCATCCCAAGTGATGCCCTACAAGCCAAGCTGATGGATGACCATAATCTTGATGAGAGCAATGGTAAATATTGTTGAACTGCTGTTGGGGAGTTTTGTGCTGCACTAGAGTAGTCATCCTTTCGATATTTTGGCACATGAAGTAAGGGATTTTCATCATCCGTACCCTGGTAAAATGCATGAGCATCCTGATATGATAAGCATATAAATGGGAGAACCGGCCCTCACAGCTGAAATACTTCATAATCAATTTCATTAAAGGACCATATTTATCTTTGAGGTATCAAAAAGGAAACACTCTCTTGAGTTGTCTCAAAAATCCATGCTTAATGTACAGTTCATAATACTACTGGTCAATTTTCTACCTCTTGTTCCATGGCTCTCCAATGTTAGGTATGTTGGTTGCTAATGAAATGGATTCTGGTGTTAATGTGAAAGTGACACCAACTAAACTGGCTTGATCGCCATGTAAATGTAGCACAAACAGACAAGCCAACTCATTATGAAACTAAATGCTAGCAACCTTCTCACAAAATTCATAACATGACTGATGTTGGAAACAAGAGATGGCAAGAGGGCAGCCCTGTAACTCAGTAAGAGTGGTTGGTTCTTCTCTGATATGTTTTCCCCCTCTATGAGGCCTCCTGGGTGCATGTCCCTCTGTAGGTGAGTCACTTTGGGTCTCCTCTTCATAATCATATGAAAGATCATATGCCATGTCTACTGGTAGAAAAACTGTTTTGGAGAAGTAGGTGCTGATATGTCAAACCATCTTGATCTGTCTTTGATGACGTGTTTGACCTCTGCCACCAAGGGAAATCAGTGAAATGAGGGACTATGGAGGGGGAATTTAAAGAAATATGGAATTAGGGAATGATTTAGGAGGGGTTAGGGTTTGGGATTTTTAAGTATGAGAGTAGGGTTTGGAGCATTTGGGATTTTGGGAAAGGGAACTTGGGATAAGGGGTATGTGAATTTGGGGAATAAGGGAAGCGGAAAGTATATGCAATAAGGGAGTGATGAGGTGAGGGGATACTTGGTAGCAAAACAGCCAAATACAAAACCCTAGTAGCAATCTTTGAAAATGTTGAAAAAGTGGGGTTTGATTCTTTTAAACATTCCCCATGAAGCAAGCACCACAAACAAGCATCAAACTTGGATAGAAAATAGTACTGGAGGCTCTACCTACTTGTATCAAGACAAATCCATGTGTTCTAGGTGATTGGAGGATGTTCTGGCAGTTTTCTGGCTCTCTAGCTGAGTGCACTGTGCATCCAACCTAATGTGCCGTGCTTAGCGTATGCACCACACTCGTGCTTTTTTACACTGTAAAATCTGGCCCAATGCACTGCACCTGGTGAGTGCACCGTGCCTTCTGCCCAGTGCGCCGCGCCGGTCAACTTAGAGCGATTTTCACCCAAACTTCTCGCTTGCTTACCACAATTACTTTGCTTTGTTTTATCTTTGCTCTTGGAGTTCAATTGAGCTTTAAACATTTGGAGAAATGATTTACATGGATCTTTTCAATTTTAATTTTGCCAAACCCACTTTCATAATGTTTTGCAAATGACTTTATTTTCATACTTTGTTTTTTGGACTTTTTGACTTCATTTGAACTTTGTGATGAACTAAATGACCTGAGCTTTTCTTGTTTTGCAGGTGTTGGAACTACTGGGGATAAGGAAAGAAACCGGGGTGCAGATGGAGTGATACACAATGAAGAAAACAAAATTTCATGATTTTTGTACAATAAAAGCTAAATACTCTGTTTTTTCCTCAAAACAGAGTTTTGAGGAAAAACACATTTTCGAACACTTGGTGATGAATTTTATTGATGTTGAAACCTCCTCATGGTCTGCTGGTAATTATTGGACACATTGAAACATTTTCTGACAAAACCCTAATGAAATACTAGACCTAAAAGACAATGAAACCCTAAATGGACCTTTGCAATCTTAAAGATAAAAAAGGTGATTGTATATGCTTTGGATAAGAAAACATGAACCAGTGGGTAACTGACATGAGGGAAATTGTGTTGAAAATAGTACTGAGAGGGGGGTGAATCAGTATTATCTAGTCCTTTTAACAATTCTTCCTTATTTATACTTTGAAATATTTTTGCATATCAGTACCATAAAATAATGAGCATGAACAAGAAAAACAGACAGTCACATCAAAGAACACCAGATATAAGGTGGAAACCCAATGTGGGTGAAAACCACCTGCTGCAATATGTCTCTATCTTCTTTCAAATTAGAAACCCTTTTACAATGGTCTTGTACTGGTGCAGTCCTTTACCAGTACGCAGGCTGCAACCTGCAGAGAGCTACAACTCTCTCTCGTTTTCCAGTCTCTCCTGGAAGGGAGCTACAACCCCCTACTTCTTTTCTTTCAAGGATCACTTTTCATAAATTTTCAAAATGGATCCATAAATATCAAATGATCATCAAGTACTAGTAAGTCACCCAGATAACCAAATCCACAATAATAGAAAACTAAACCTAGAACACCTTCTGCGGCGTCTCCAACGGCGCCTCCTGCGGCGTCTCCTGCAGTGCCTCCTGCGGTGCCTCCTGCGGCGCCTCCTGCGGTGCCTCCTGCAGTGTCTCCTGCGGCGCCTCCTGTGGTGTCTCCTGCGGCGCCTCCTGTGGCGTCTCCTGTGGTGCCTCCTGTGGCGTCTCCTGCAGCGCCTTCTGTGACGTCTCCTGCGGCGTCTCCTACGGCGCCTTCTGTGGCGTCTCCTGTGGCGCCTTCTGCGGCGTCTCCTATGGCGCCTTCTGTGGTGTCTCCTGCGGCGCCTCCTGTGGCGTCTCCTGCGGCGCCTCTTGTGGCATCTCCTGTGGTGCCTCTTGTGGAGTCTCCTGCGGCGCCTTCTGTGGCGTCTCCTGCAGCGCCTCCTGCGGCGTCTCCTGCGGCGCCTCTTGTGGCGTCTCCTGTGGCGCCTCCTGCGGCGCCTCCGCACTTCCGCAGCTGCAGCGCTCGAGAGATCACCCTTCACAGATTCGCTTTCCACTTCTTTTTCATATAGATCAGGCTTTTGAAACAATAACCTAATATTTCAGATCTTAAGATATTCAACCCAAAAGCATACTCAAGCCAAATGATCTCCTTTGCTTTATATAGGCAAGCTCTTCCTCAAATCATGGACGAATACCACAGGCCAAAACCATAACAAACCAATACCTTCAACTCAATACTAGGGATCAACACGTCTGTCGAGATTGCATGGTCCAAAAACCATAGGTTCAAATTCCAAGGACTAACTACCATGGCCCAAAGGTAAGTTTTCCCACATGAAATAAACTTTTCTCTGCATAAAATTCCGTGAACTTTTCTCCACATTAATAAACTTTTTAATTCTCATCATATTGAGAGCCATGCCATGGGGGTTGCCATCAAGTACAACATCTGTAACATATAATCATACCAGAAACATAATGCCAACACTTACCCTGTAAATTCCTACAGTCTCATCCTAGTTGTCGGAGGAGATGAGATAGAAAAATATGGAGAGCCAGAATAGAGATACCCTTTCTATACGAGGATGGTCCTAGAACAGTAACAAAAATAATTCCTCAAGTGGGAGATCTAAATTTAGAGTGAGATCTAAATCTCCAGGAAAACTTGTAAAGGTGTGCTAGAAATGCGGAAAGGAAGGGCACTACAAAAAGGAATTTAGATATAAAGCTCCTAATAAAGGAAAGGGATAAGATGATGCTCCTTTTACAAAAGCGAAAACCACTTTAGATGAAGGTGAGGATATGCACTTGGCTTCTTCTTCACGTACACACATAGATCATGAGGCACGGTTGATTGAATCAGGTTACATCCTTTCACTTCACTCCCCATAGGGAGTGGTTCTGTGAGTATGAGAAATATGATGGTGGTGATGACTTCTTAGGGAATTATAGGAAGGCCATAATCATCGAACATGGAAAATTCAAGATGAAGCTGCAAGGTGGAAGGATTAGAACACTTCCTCATGTTTTACATATTCATTCAATGGCTATAAATATGATTTCTATAAGCAAGATGGATGATGCAGGTGTAAAAATAGTGTTCGAGAAATATACTTGCAAGATGGTTCAAGGAGTACTGGTATTTATGTGGGGAGTTTGGATTGGAACTTTGTACAAGCTTATGGGTAGGACTGTTGTTGATGAGTGCAATAGTTTTGTTGTTCTTGAAAGTGGAGTAGAAAACCTAGTTTTCTTTGGAGAAAATACCATGCTATGGCATAAAAGGCTTGGAAATATTGGAAGAAGGGCCTTTGAGTACTACATGGTAATGGTATGGTAGAAGGTATGTCTAATTTATCTCTAGATTTCGATTTTTGTGAACATTGTGTATATGGGAAGCAGAATAGAGTGAGTTTCCCCTCCGGTGCTAAGAGGGCGAAAGTGATATTAGATCTTGTACACAGTGATTTGTTTGGACCTGTGTCGGTTCCATCATTGGGTAATTTTGTGTACTATATCTCATTTATAGATGAGTTTTTAAGGAATAAATGGATATATTTCCTTGGGAAGAAATCTAAAGTCTTCAACAGGTTTAAATAATTGAAGGCTCTGATGGAAAATCAGACAAAGAAGAAGATCAAGGTGTTGAGGATAGATAATGGGGGAGAGTTATGCAAGAAGAAATTTGAATATTTCAGTAAGAAGTGTGGTTTATCATGATATAATAATACTACATACACACCTCAGCAAAATGGAGTTGTAAAAATAACAAACGGGACATTGATGGAAAAGGAAAGAAGCATTCTCAGTGGTGTCGGGTTAGGACAAGAATTTTGGGCAAAGGTAGTAGAGACTACATGTTACCTATTTAATAGATCACCTTCATCATTGTTGGAGGATAAGACTCCACATGAGGTATGGACTGATAAGAAACCCTCTCTTTCACATCTAAAGGTATTTGGTTGTGATTCATATGTACATGTTCCGAAGTAGAAATTAACCAAGTTGGATAGTAAATATAAAAGGTGCATCTTTATTGCATATAAGGGTGGTTTAAAATGTTATAAGCTTGGGAACTCAGAAACAAGGAAGGTTGTGTACAACCAAGATGTGGTGTTTAGAGAGGTGAAAGATGTAATTAAACATGAAGTCCTACCATAGGAACCTGGGAAGATAGATTTTGATCTAAAGGAGGAAGAATCAGACTCTACAACAGAACAAGAATCAGAAGAGGAAGAGCCACAAAATCCAGTTTTGAGAAGATCCATTTAAGAGAGAAGGCAGCTAGAAAGTGTAACATCCCTCCCTTAATAATAAATAATAAATAATAAGAATTAATAAAAATAATACAAAAAAATAATAAT
>APFE030183237.1:128925-223052 GCA_000404065.3 Pinus taeda | reverse complement strand
ATAACACATAAAACACATATACACAGATATTTCCCACTGGATCTCAAAACCGAGACTACTAGCTTGATTTTTCATTATATTCCTTTCAATGTTACAATACATATTTATACATGCCTAAGCATCCAATACCATTGACCGAAAACCATCGCGTTCAAAACCATGGACTGAAAACCATAGGTAGGTTCGCCCAACCTAATATAGGGTCCAAAAAAAATTTTCTCGGGGCGCTGTCCCGAACCCCGTAGAGGGGGGCTTCCCGCCCCCCTCTAACCCCCCGGTTCACTACGTAGGTTAGTCGTGGAAAGAATATAACACAACCCAACAATCTCCCACTTGTTGTTTCCTTTCCATAGGGGGTCACAGGAGAGCTTAGTCATTTTTCCAGCCCTGAAACGCCCATTGTTTCTCTACACCAAGAGAACTTCTCAGAGCTCACAGATTTTGTCAATGCATATGCAGTATTCTTCAAAGTGTCCACCTTTACCAGCAACACTTTTTTTTCTTCTATCATATCCCTCACAAAGTGATACTGAACATCAATGTGCTTTGTCTTTGAATGATAAGCAGGGTTCTTTGCCAAGAAACTTGCACTTTGGCTATCACAATCTATCCTTATAGCTCCCTGTACTAACCCCATACTTGAACACAATCTCTACAACCAAAATGCTTCCTTGCTTGCATGAGTGGCTGTAATGTATTCTGCCTCTGTAGTTGATAGTGATACTACATATTGTTTCTTACTCATCCTACTAACTGCACGTCAAAATAGGTTAAAGACATACCCACTTGTAGATCTTCTCTGATCCAGATCTCTAGCCCTATCTACATCAACAAAGCCACGAATGTCCAAAACTCTATCCAATCATGGTCTTCCTTGGTAGCACAAACCATAATCACTAGTGCCACCCAAATACCTGAAAACTCACTTCATTGCTATCCAATGCTCCTTCACTGGTTTTGACATAAACCTACTCAATACTTTCACTGCATGTGCAATGTCTAGTCTAATATAGACCAATGGATACATTAGGCTACCGACTACACTTGCATATGGAACACAGGACATGTCCTCTTCCTCTTCTTGTGTCTTGGGACACTGTTTGGCAGATAACCTTACACCTACAAGAATAAGAACCTTCATCGGTTTACTATCTTGCATATTAAACCTCTACATTATTGTCTCGACATACTTCCTCTGGTTTAATTAGAGCTTCCTCTTTGCCCACTCTCTTTTAATTTCCATGCCCAAAATATAGTTTGCAGCACCAAGTTCTTTCATGTTGAATTTGGAGGACAATTGGGTCTTCAAATCCTAGATAATTTCTTTGTCATTTCCAACCAGCAACATGTCATCCACATACAAGACCAGATAAATAACATGGTCGCCAATTAATTTAAAATACACACAGTGATCTGCTTTGCTTCTAGTGAATCCAAGTCCCCATATAAATGTATCAAATTTTTGATACCACATCCTTGGTGACTGTTTTAGCCCATACAAAGACTTCTTTAACTTGCATACTAGTTCTTTCTTACCCTTCACCTCAAAGCCTTCATGTTGCTTCATGTAGATCTCCACTTCCAGATCCCCATGAAGAAATGTTGTCTTCGCATCCATCTATTCTACCTAAAAATGAAAAGTAACAACAACAGATAAAAGTAATCTAATAGAAGCTAACTTGGCAACAGGAGAAAAAATATCACCAAAATCAATTCCTGACATCCGGGAATAACCTTTTGCTATCAACTGAGCTTTGTATTTATCCACCTTTCCTTCTGCATTTGTCTTCCTCTTGAACACCCATTTGCTACCAATGGGTTTCCTTCCACCCAACAACTCCACCAGATCCCAAGCCTCATTTTTATACAAAGATTCCATTTCATCAACCATGGCCTCTTTCCAGAGTTTTCCATCCTCTGAATCTACTACTTCCTTCACAGTTCTGGGATCATCATCAGTAATAGATAAAGAAAAATTTGAACAGAAAGTAGATGGACTATACCTTTCTAGTTGCCTTCTTTCTTGAACTGATCTTCTCACAACTGGAGTTTGTGGCTCTTCATCTTCTGATTTCTCTTCTATTGTAGAGTCTAATTCTTCCTCATTTAGTTCAAACTCTATCTTCTCAGGTTCCTTTGATGGGACTTCATGTTTAATAACATATTTCACCTCTATGAACACCATATCTCGGTTGTACACAACCTTCCTTGTTACTGGGTTACAAAGCTTATAACCCTTTAAACCATCCTTATACCCAATAAAGATGCACTTTTCATATTTACTATCCAACTTTGTTCTTTTCTCCTTTGGAACATGTACATATGCATCACACCCAAATACCCTTAGATGCGAAAGAGAGGGTTTCTTTCCAGTCCATACCTCTTGTGGAGTCTTATCCTCCAACGTTGATGAAGGTGATCTATTGACCAGGTAACATGTTGTCTCCACCGCCTCTGCCCATAATTCCCGTCCTAACCCAACACCACTGAGCATGCTTCTTGCCCTTTCCATCAACTTCTTATTCATTCTTTCTGCAACTCCATTTTTCTCAGGTGTGTATGGAGTAGCCTTTTGTTGTGCTATACCACATTTCTTACAAAATTATTCAAATTCCTTGTTGCAAAACTCTCCACCATTATTTGTCCTCAACACCTTTATCTTCTTCTCTGTCTGGTTTTCCAACAGAGCCTTAAATTCTTTAAACCTGTCAAAGTC
This sequence comes from Pinus taeda, assembly GCA_000404065.3. Classification (NCBI taxonomy): domain Eukaryota; kingdom Viridiplantae; phylum Streptophyta; class Pinopsida; order Pinales; family Pinaceae; genus Pinus; species Pinus taeda. The sequence continues at coordinate 220,336 of APFE030183237.1, read as the reverse complement.
TTTAGATTTCTTCTTGACGAAATATATCCATGTATTCCTTGAGAATGCATCTATAAATGATACATAGTACACTGACTTACCCAGTGATGGAACCTTCACAGGTCCAAACACATCAATGTGCACAAGCTGTAATATCTATTTTTCCCTCTTACCACTAGAAGGGAAAATCACCCGATTATGCTTCCCATATATACAATTTTCACAGAAAACAAAATCTAGAGAGCTATTAGTCATAACTTCTACCATACCTTTACCATGAATTTTTCGAAGGCCCTTATCTCCAATATGTCCAAGCCTTTGATGCCATAGCATGGTATTTTCTCAAATGACCACTAGATTTTCTGCCCCACTTTCAGGAACCACATAACTGTTGCACCCATTAATAATAGTGCTACCTTGCAGCTTGTACAGAGTTCCAATTCGAACTCCCCGCATCAATACTAGTGCTCCCTGAACCATCTTGCATGTATCTTTCTCGAACACTATTTTTAAACCTACATCATCCAAATTGCTTACAGAAATCAGATTTCTGGCTAATGCAAGAATATGCAAAACACCCAGAAGTGTTCTAACCCTTCCACCTTGCAACTTTAACTTGGCTTTTCCGCGACTAACAATCCTAGCCTTCCTATCATTCCCTAAGAAGACATCACCACCATCATATTTCTCATACTCGCAGAACCACTCTCTATGGGGAGTGAAGTGAAAGGATGCACCTGAGTCAATCAACCATGCCTCATGATCTACATGTGTACTTGAAGAAGCCAAGTACATATCACTACCTTCATCTGAGGTGGTTTTCACCTTTGTAGAAGGAGCATCATTAGATCCCTTTCCTTTGTCAGGAGCTTTAGATTTACAATCCCTTTTGTAGTTCCCTTCCTTTCCACATTTCCAGCACACCACCTTTACAGGTTTTCCTGGAGATTTATATCTCCCTCTAGGTTTAGATCTTCCATTTGATGACTCATTTTTGTTTCTATTCTGGGACCATCCTCATATAGACAAGGCATCACCATTCTAGATCTCCATATTTTATCATCTCATCTCTTCTGTCAACAAGGATGAGACTATTTCATCAAACTACAAGGCAGTTGCATTGTTACCTATTGCAATAACTAGACTATCCCATGAATCTGGTAGAGAACACAACAAACCGATGCACTTATCTTCATCTGAGATTTTAATATCAATAGATAATAATTGACTTACCACAGTATTAAATGCATTCAGATGCTCTACACTGAGTCTCCATATTTCATCCTTAGGTTATACAACTTTTTCCATAGGAATAGTTTATTGACCAGAGACTTAGATTGGTACAAAGTCCCTAACTTGTCCCACAAAGCCTTCATCGTAGCTTCCCCTAATACATTCAACAATAATGAATCTGAGACACACAATCATATTGTGCTCTTTTCCTTTCAATCCAACTTCTTCCATTCTTCATTGGACACTCCCGTTGGTTTAATACCCGGATCTACCATGATCCACTGATCTTTATCCACCAACATATCCTACATCTTGAGTTTCCATAACTCAAAACTTTGACCATTAAATTTCTTGATCTCTATCTTTCCACTGCTCACCATCTTCTTCCACCACCAAAATCTATCTCGCAAATCTCCTGCTAAACAGGGTCTACAATAGGCCCAAGTGAAACCCCTCAACAACAAAGGCGTCCCCTTAAAGCCAAAATAGCTCTGATACCAAATGTAGGTTTTAACCCCGTACATAAATTACCTGCATATGAATTCTAAAACATAGAAAATAAATAATGCGAGAACATAACACATAAAACACATATACGCAGAGATTTTCCCCTAGATCAATAAACCGGGGCTACCAGATTGATTTTTTATTATGTTCCTTTCAATGTTACAATACATATATACACATGTCGAAGCATCTAATATCATGGACCAAAAACCATAATGTCCAAAACCATGTGTCAAGACCATGCACAAAACCATAGGTATGTCTACCCAACCTAATATAGGGTTCAAAAAACAATTTCCACGGGGTGCTGCCCCAGAATCCGTAGAGGGGCTACCCACCCCCCTCAAACCCCCTGGACAGGGGGGTTTGTTGACATTATGATACAAGTGTTGTCCTTGATGGCAACTCACTCAGATGAGAAATCATAGTACAACATGTTAACAACAAAGAAATACAAATCAGACTACACAGACTGAAGAAAGAGATGGATATGCAGGTTCACCTTGACCAAGTTGCATATACATGCAGGTTCACTGACCACAAGTAGCATATACGTATACATGCACTTTCACATAAGGAAAAGTGTGTATGCCTTGGAAAACTAAGTTTTTGGTCCGAGGTATTTCGTCCATGGTATTTTGATCCATGGTATTGGTCCAAGGTATCTGGTCTGAGGTATTGACCCTTGGTATTTGGTCCAAGGTATTGGTCCTAAGTGGTTTTCGTCCATGGCATTGAGAAAGGCCTAAAACTATAAAAGGAGGAGAAGATCATTAGGCCAGGTGTGCAAGTATCAAATATCTGATGAAGTGTGAGGTCTAGTATGCAAGTTATTGGCTTATGGTGTATTGCTCGATCTAAACCAAGGATGAACCTTAGAGATTGATGAAGGATAAGATCTAATGATGGATTGAGATCTTTAGGCTTGAAATGAGTTGTCGTTATATGGTTTGATCATGTATAGTCTAGATCTGAATACTGACACATGTGTTATTCTGTAAATATTATGATATGGGTATAACTAAAGTCTATAATAGCTGCAGAATTATGAATTAATGTTTGTAGATGTACACGTTGGTTGGCTTAGGGAAAAGCGCATATACACACAGTTTTGACACATGAAAATAGCATATACCTTATAAATTATGTTTTAGTTGTTTCTATTTGCTGTTGCAGAGTTCTGGGTTCTGGTGACAGTATTCTGAATGATCAAATTGATGGGTTGTCAAAGTGATTGATTGATTCAGTTGTGGTTGATTCAGAAAGTGATGATTGAGTCTCAGTGATTGGTTGATGCAGATGTATTTGATGATTGAATTGTAGTTATGATGTTGTTGATGGATCCAGTCTAAAAATTTATGAAACGTGGTCCTTGGATGAAGAAAGAAGGTCGCAGCCTTCTATAGGTCGCCGCCTACATACTAGTAAACATATCTGCTAGTACAAGAGTTAGGGGGTTGTAGCTCCCTTCTAGTAGAAGCTGGAGAATGAGAGAAGGTTGTAACCTTCTGTAGGTAGAAGCCTATGTACTGGTATAAGTCTGCACCAATACAATATTGTAAATAGATTTTCCTATTATTAAAAGACTACAAAGACGGCAGCGTTAGGTGGTTTTCACCCACATTGGGTTTCCACCTTATATCTTGGTGTTCATGTGTGTTTCTTATGTGTAATGCTTTATTCTGCTTTTACTGCACTAGCTAATAAATCTCTGATATATTGGTTAACGTTCAATGCATGATAAATTGGGTAAATCAAAATTTCTCTGCATTTATGCTGGTTACTTTAAGTACAGTCGCGTATACATGCTAGTTCGCTTAGTTGAATTAGCATATACAAATCTATTTGGGAAATTAAATTATTGATCTGATAATACTGATTCACTCCCCCTCTCAGTATTATTTCCAATAGGGCCTTCCAGCCCCCCACTGTGCAATCGATGCAACGAAGGGAAAGCTCTACCCGCTCTCTAGCCCCTCGGTTAACTGGGGGGCTAGTCGTGGGAAGAATATAACGCAACCAAACAATTAGTTGGGAAATCTACTTTTCCTTTCATTTATCATACCATTTCAATGCCTTCGCTTTTGATTTTGGGTCAATGCTGCCAACTCCATTTCAAGGTTGCCATTGTGTTCAAGAGAAGTCATTCAGTCAATATCAACTACAATATTCTTAAGCCTTCATTCCATGTTTGCCTTTCCTGATCCAGTTCCATATCAGCATCATTATGATCATTTCACCTCAAATCATGATACCCATTTCATGTCGTTGATTGGGAATACATCAAGACCCTCCTACCACGGGTCACTTCCTATTGACATCATCCCATTATCTAGTAAGTTTACTTAGAAACACTCCTTCAGTACCTTGGTGCTTTCATACATCAATGGAAAGTTTCTTTGCTCTCAGTGAAAGGAATTCATCATTGGCCTTTAACCAAAAGATTTTGTAGGTGTTTTAGATCAACTCATTTATTCAGGCCATATAGATTGTACAACAGTGCCTTGAGAGCCATTAACATCATCAGTGGTTTCTATCACATCTGTTAACAGCTTACATAATTGGTTGGTAATTAGATGGTGCCTACCATGTTTGACCTCAACTCATTGATTCACATGGTTATACTCGTATAATTTTTAGTCGTGTGAATGAGATAGAATACCCCAGATCTAGTTTCATCCATCTAAGCTATCATTTTAGGAGTAATACAAGAACACAATGTATGATGGCTATGATCGTATAGATAGTCATCCAGTCATAAGTCCACCATTTGTCATATGTGGATGTGTATTTTGATCATTGTACATGTAATGTTAGCTTATGTGTTGAGTTTATGTATGCCTCCCTAAAAAAATATGTCATTATGTAAATGTATTGTAACAAATGATGATCTTGCCAATTGTTCTTGATCCTGACTTGTCACAAGGTAAAACACTTCAGTCATTAGCTGTCATTTCTGACTATGCGATTTAGGAGGCAATATTTTATAGGCCATTTTGTCACATTTGGTCAATAGGCCTTTAAACAAGATCCTTAAAATTCTTTGAACACTTTTTCATCCTCCCTAAACAAATCCCTAAGTATGCCTCTCTCATATCCCTCAATTTCTTCCCGAAACTACTTTATTTCAGTAATTTTTAGTCCCAACGCACCCTAGCCTCTCATTGGCATGCATTTACTACCAATTTTTCCTACCTAGGGCCTACGTTGATCACCTACAAGTTGCCCTATGTTAGGGGTGCATTGATTCTATAACTTTGGGAAAAAAATAATTTTGAAGCTTCCTCTTCTAGAAGCTTCCAGGATCTGTTGTAACTATTTACCTTAGATAAAAGTCTCGAATCCTATCCTATCCTACCTTGGAGTTTTCATCCCTTATCCCTTAAGCTCATCCTCCCACCAAGAGTGGATCTCAAACCTAGATTGTTAAAAGGATCAGAATTCATGAACTACCTCCCTCATCTATATATTTACAGCCAACCATAGGCAAGGGGCTTGATTTTGGAGATTGATTCTACCCTTATGCATTAGGGTGGCTAGAGGTGATATTTGTGGAAAGGAAAGGACAATTAAACTTGGAGGATCTCTTCTACAAGATCAACACCTATTTTTGGTTATAATTCACACCATTTCTATTAATGCAAAAAGTTCTTTGTTTTCCTATATATGATGTTATGATTTCATGTATTTCAATACCACGTTGATCTATTGAATAAAGTGATTAGATGATGCTACATAGATCCTATAGATCATTGGATCGTGTTGTATGATTGTGCAGGTTCTAATTATAGCGATCAGAGCTAGGATTAGAGCATAAAAGTCAAGGAAGGAGCAAAGCATATGACAAGTTCCTGGTAGGATTCATCCCATTATCTATTTACTTTAAGGAAAACATCAACTTATTTGTCTTTTTGTTGTTCTAGGTCATCCCACTAGGCCTAGGGACCTAGGGAAGATACTTCTATCCACAATCGCAGATTCTGTATAACAGTGAGTATGCCTGCAATCTTCTCATCAGTGAAAATATGACGAAGTCTCACAACTACTCTATGCATCATGTCACATGTGTAACGATATATGATTTCAATGTATTTGGACTTGTCATGAAATACAATATTCTCTTCCAATTGGATCCCACTCTTGTTGTCGCAATATATCACTGTTGTATTTAGGACTTTCTCAAACAACTATCCAAAGAGATTCCTCCACCAAAATTCCTCACAACTAGCCATCCTAGCAAAAATATACTTGGCCTCTGTCATACTCAAAACCACAAATTTCTTCTTCTTTCTCATTCGAGATATCATGGAAGATCTGAAGCTAAAACAAACCCTGATGTACTCATCCTATAAATAATGTTTTTGGCCCAATCAACATTGGTGTATCCATGTAGTCGTACATATCCAGTAGTATATCTTAGACCAAGATTTATCGTTCCATGTAAATATCTCAACACATGCTTGGAAACAACCTAGTGTGCATGAAGTGTCTCAGTCGTGAATTGATTCAAAGTGTTCACTGCAAAACATATGTTTGGATGGGTCTTCACAAGAAACATCAATACTCCAATCAATTGATAATACTTAGAGGGGTTGACTAAGTCAGGTCCAACAACATCTCCACATAAATTCTTGAATTTCATTTCCATCGAGGTGGCCAAGGATTTGTAATACATCATTCCAAATCTTTCTAATAGCTTCACAACCTATTTTCCTTCATAAAGGAAAATCTCTCTCGGTCTCTACCAAAATTCTAATCCCAAGAAATAGTGCATCATACAAAGATCCTTCATCTCGAACTAAGAGGCCATCTCCCTCTTACACTTGATCATCGGAGGCTCACTACCTGTCAAGAATAGATTGTTAACATATAAAACCAAAATCAAAGGCATACCTTGGACCACTTTGAAGTAGGGTTTTGGATCTCCACTGCTTCTTGTGAATCCAAGATTCACTAGATAATTTTCAATACAATCATCATGAAGAAATGTTGTCTTTACATCCATCTGGTGAAGTGTCCATCCTTGGCTAGTGGTAAGAGCAATAATTGATCTAATAGTAGTATAGTGGGAAATGAGGGAAAATACATCATCATAGCCTTCTCCCTCTTTCTGGGAGAAACATCGGGCCATGAACCTTTCTTTTTACTTTTCAATGCTTCCATCAACTCCATGTTGGATATTATATAGCCATTTTGAAGCTATGATAGACTTTCCCTTAAGTCTCAACAAAACATCCCATACATCATTCTTCATAACTGATTCATATTTTTTGGTCATGGAATCCTTCCAAACCTATTCTTTCACAACTTATTCAAATGTACAAGGCTCGGTCTGGATCATATTGCTCATAACTGCAATGTATCCTTTATATTGGAATGACTTCTTACTCTCTCTAAAGGTCCTTTCGGTAGGAACATATCTTTCAACACCTTGTAAAGTATCACGAATCCATAATGGTCTCTTCTTGGTAGGGGGATCACTTGGAGGAGGATCTAAGGGGCCCATAAGATCCATGGGATCAACAACTATGCCATTTTCAGATTCAAGTATACACAAAACTTCTAGTATGTCATCATCATATTTCTTCCCAATAGGAGGAAGGCCCCTTTCTTTTCCAAGAGATACATCTTCATTGAAAGTTACATCCCTGCTAAACTCAATCTTCCTTTGACCAGATATGTATATTCTAAATTCTTTAGATGCCTCACAATAACCAACAAACATACCTTTCTTTCTGGTGGCTTCCAACTTATTCCTCTTGTCTTTTGGCACATGAAAGTATACAAGGCTACCAAATATACAAAGATAGCCAATATCAGGCTTCACACTTATGAATACTTCTTCGGGAGCATTGTTGTCCAATGCTTGATGAGGAACCCTATTTTGAACATATACATTATATTTGTAGCTTCTCCCTAGAGGAATTTTGGCAACTTTTGATCATGAAAAATAGCTCAAGCAACTTCTACAATGGACTTGTTCTTTCTTTCAGACACTCCATTTTGCTCGATGTTGTAAGGTACAATAGTTTCCCTCTTGATTCAATCTTACTTGAAAAAGTCAATGAACTCATTTGAAATGTACCCTCCACCATTGTCGAATCAAAAGACTCTGATCTTCTTCCCTTTTTGACTTTTTATCAGTGCCTTGAATTCCTTGAACATATCAAAAGCCTCATCCTCTTGTTTTAAGTAGTATATCCTTGCTTTCCTAGAGAAGTTGTCAATGAAGATTATGTAGTAGAGATGTCCACCAATAGAGTGCATAAGCATGGGTTCGCATATGTCAAAATGAATAAGTTTAATAATATCATCGGTCTTGCTTCTACTATAGGGGAATGGTTTCCTTGTCTTCTTTCCACTATCCCATCCCAAGCATACTCCATCATGACTTTCTTGAACATTAGGAATCCTAGAGACTAGCTTTTTGAACTTCGATAGGGCTTCATAACGTAGATGTGCCAACCTATGGTCCCATGGCTCACTTTGGTGATTAGTGTCATTTACCATTACTAGTAGAGGTATCCCATTTACTCTATAAATTCCTTCAACTGTAGATCCCAAGGTAAAATCATTTCTTGTGCGAGATTATTTAGGCCAAGTGAGGAATTTTCCCTTTTATAAAAGCTACTCTCATGCCCTTGTATTCCAAAGAAGAAATAGATACTAAGATATTGTTTAAACCCAAAACGTACATCACATCATGAAGAAGAATGGACTCACCGGAGTTCAAATGGAAATTGATAGAACCAAAACCCTTCACAGGATCAAAATTATCTCCCTCGCAACTATGTTAGAGAGGACTTCCTTGAATTGGATCGTTTCCCTCTACCTTTCCTCTTCTTATCTTTTGTATAAAATACCAAGGGTTCTCCTTCTTCATGCTTTTGAATACTTCCTCAGGAAATCATCCTGGTTTCCTCTTGCATGCTATGACCAATGAGATCATCAAATGTTGGGAGTCTATTGTTGTTGATTATAGTAGTAATGAAGGTTTCCCAAATAGGAGGAAGACATTGAAGAGTGATCATCACCAACTCTCTATTAAATGTAGTCTCACTAGTATTCTATAGTTGATCCCTTAGTTGATATAACCTCATGATATAGGATTGCACACATTCCCCCTTATTCATTTTCAATTCCTTGAGCTTATTCTTCAAGGAGAGGATATGATTCAAATTTTTGACTTGATACATCCCAACCAACTTATCATGAATGTCCTTAGAACTACTCAAATTATGAAAATAAACATGTAAATGACCTTGCAAACCATAAATGATAATTTTATTAGCTTTGAGATCACCTTTCTTGTACATGGAATTGATAGTAGCAAAATCATTCTCCAAAGGATCAGGTACCTTTCCTTGCACATATTCCAAAACATCGTTGTCATCTAATATAAATTCCAACCTAATCTTCCAAGCAAAAAGTTATATGAGTGACCAAGATTTTCATTATCCTTGATGTAAGAGGTAGACGTATAGAAAAAATCAAATAGGCTTGTTAAACTTCTTTCAAATATGATTTCTCTTGTCTCTTGTCTCCTTGGGATTGAATTCACCTTAGCTCAAAATCATGTTAATATTCCACTGTTCTATGTTGTTACAATCACTTTATCCCAATTGTTATCTTCAATTAACAAACTTTAAACATAATTCATGCTTCCAATTATCAATATAAATTGTAGATATAATAGTAAATGAAATAGACAATAGAAAATCAATGACAATGACAAGAGGCACAAGGATTTGGTCAAATTCTAGGGAAAAACCCCACAAGGGGGAAAACCCTTTCAAATTCTTCTTCTTATTAAATTGTCATAAAATTTTCAGCAAAGAGAGAGTACAATGTCCAATTCTCCAATAAGAAAACTATCTAGCAAAAAATACCAAACCATATCTGAGAGATGAGTCCAATAACAATACTAATCATAATCAAATTTCCCAAGCTTGCGATCAATAGTCAAAGTTTACGGTCAACTATCAAAATAACCTAGGTCCTTGCCACACGAAACTACTGATCACCAGTGCTACCGCAACATTCCATTCGGAGGGTGCACCTTGTATGCGTGCAGATATAGTCAATATTTTCATGTTCCAACCCTATGGCCCCAGATCAAAAATTCTTTTTCACACATATGAGCTTAGACCTTGCAATTTTGGACATGTATGAACCACTTTTATGAACCAATCTCAGACCTATGTGAGCCAAACTAAAGAAGAGAGAAGAATAAAATGATTGATGATGATGTCCAAATGAGGGTCACTTGACTTGTATTTATATGCTTCCAAGGGTGCCCAATTTCTCCTTAAGACCGGCCTGCACTTTTGGGCACATGTGGGTTTCCATATTAAAAAAACATTTTTCCTTAACCAAATTAAATTCTTCCAAGGGCTAGGAGGGGTCTTTCTTGATGAGGAAGACTTCCCAAAGGAGAGAATTTTTCCCTGAGTTTCCAAATTAACAATTTTTTGGCTTCTTATTAAATTTATATTCTCTTCATCAAGCAATTACAAAAAAAGGTATAAAACATGAATATCACAAAAACACAAAGGACACAAAAATTAGGCTCTAAGCCAAGGCAAAACCCCACTGGGGGAAAACCCAAGAAATACCCTTCTTATAGAATCAGATCAAAGTGAGATATCTAAGACCCACAATCATGACCAATATTGCCACAAAGACCCCAAGTCATCCCTCCTCCAAGTCTATCAACAAGTCAAAGTCAACAAAAGTCAATGCTTGTAAAACCCTTCTGAAATGTGGTCAAAGTATATAAAATATTGGACCTACAGTGAAGGCCAAATTTCAATCTTATAACAGCCTCAAAAACCTTATAAAATATCACAGGTGTGGACAAAATTAGGGAATAAACAATTCATTTTCTCTCTCCTTTGACTTTCTTTTATTTTCTTCTTCTTCTTGCACAAAAATCGATGTGATTGGATTGGTTCCTTAAGTGAGTGAATTGACTCATATTTAAAACTATCCAGGAGGTCGAATAGCTACCTATTTTGGCTAACTTGACCAAGGAGGGTTGACTTGGTCTTGTGGTGACATTTTTTACTCCAAAAAAAATAAAAAATAAATAAATCTTACAAGAAGTCCAAATGGAGCTTTGACTCAATTACATTTCTTTGACTCATAGTAAATTTTATTTTGACTTAATTGACCCTATAAGTATGATGGACATGCTTTGAATAGAAATAAAACAATAATAATGAATATAATTAATGAATTTACATAAATACATCAATAGTACATTTGAAACACATTATGAATACCTACACTAGTTACATTTTTGACACTTCCTCTTAACGAGGGAGGTATTCATAATGACACAACAAGATACTCTCTAGTTGAAATATTCTCATAAGAAGGGATTTATATTGATAAGCATCGTCATAACCAACATTGCCAAAAATATCAAGGCCTTGACTAACAAGATCTATCTATCCACTAGATTAGAGAATAATGTTGGAAGGCATAAATTTGGACATCGCCACCTCTTGAGGCACATACCCCATCTGGATTTTCACCAGGTACTTCCTTACAACACTATTCTTATCTTTGATACAAATACTCAAATAATATCAGTCCCAGATGCATAACCAATCCACCATTATCCTTTGTTCCTTTACTAGGCTTATGACTATTAGTCCTGGCCATAGTACATGACACAAGGAGAATATGGTTTCCACGCTCACTCCCTCTCAACCAGGGAGGAAATCCTCACTCCCTATAAAAAATGAAGACATAACCACAAGCCTAATCTTTTCCAATTTCTTTTCATAGAAGGGAATATCATCAATACATTCATCAATGGAGATAAATTTCTACTACATGACTTTGTCCAACATCGTGCCATGAATTATAAAACACTTCAACCTTCCTGTTTCTCTTGACAAACTTCATGCATAAAATAGTTCACCAAATTCCTTATCGAGCCAAACTTACATAAGCATTTTATAAATTTGTATAAAATTCTTCTTTCATGTTCTTCTAACAAATTATATCAGCTCCCAAACATTAGTAGTATCTTTATCGACATCAATATTATCAACCAATCAGCTATTGATACATTATCGAAGTTCTTCAACTTCTTGCTAAAGGATGTTGTCATTGATTTGTAATATTATCCCTTTTGATCATAAGCTTGTATTTTTCTACCTCTATAGTGTTCATTCTTATGCTATACTATATCCCAAACATTATTGATATCATTCCTAGAGTTTTCAAAGCAATCGATATATAATCTCGAGTCAAGTTGAAGGATTCTTCTTGCCAATTCTTGCTACTAGCTCCCTCTGAGGTCAACCATTACTTCCTTCACATTATCCATATTCACATTGAATAACAACTAATAGTAGTGTCTTCATGAGTTATGCCAATAATATACTCTATTGTTAGACCAAGGTTAATGATGTTTATCATATGTAAAAAAACCATGATTTGACTTTCCTTTTCAACTTTTTGATCATGAAGTTTTATTGAATTTCTACCCAAGTGTATATATATATATATATATATATATATATATATATATATATATATATATATATATATATATATATATGCATCATTTTATTCCTTTAAATCCCTCTAAATATATAAGTCTCCTTTTGAGATAGTTGTTTTCAAGATATTTATGAAAAACTTCCTCTAAAGTAAGTGTACTTCTTCCTTTCTTGTTGTTATTGACCTCTTTTATCAAGCTGCTTCTTTAGATTTCTTAGAAGATGATGTCCATGAAATTTCGAATGATTAGATACATCCTTTGACAAGACTAACCTAATTTATGTTTCCATGATGCTTCTAGATTGTTCTTCAATGCATTTTGATAAGTTTATTGCTCTTCTTATAGCATAGATTTTTGTTATGTTTCTTTGATTCTTCCATTCAAATGTTAAACTCTGGTAGTATCGCTTGTTTGATTCTTGAAAAAAATATCATGTTGGAGAGACTTCTATATTGCTACATAATGACCTTAACTCTACTATTGTTCTTCTTCTATTGTAAACCTTGTATTCCTTGCTTGCAAAATGCTTGCTTCTAAATATTTAACATCTCTAACTATTATGGTGAAAATAGAATACTTGTGACTGTGGAATAATGTGTAGACAACTTTTTATGATCAAAACTCTTCTAAAATATATGCTTCCTTCATGAATTCATACTTGCAAATTTCAAGAGAAACTTCCATCATTTTCATGTAAGTGAAACTACATGTTCCTTCTAGAATTGTATGTAGACTCTATTTCTTACAATGCTATATGCTTCTTCAATGACTACAATTTGTGAATCCCAAGAATATTTTATATTTAAAATTTAATTGTAACTACTAGTCTAAATTCTATCTTCTAATAAGAAACAAACTATCTGTGAACCTATTACTCACCAATTTTTTCAATATTAAAGATCCTTGTTGTCCTCAAACTTAGGTTTCTTTTTGGCTTCTTCATATTCTACAACATGTGCTTCACTTATTTCTTTCCTCTTCTTATTTTTCTTGTTCTTAGGGTCCTTGCGATAATCCCTTTTATAATTTCCATATTCATTGCAACCAAAGAATTGCACTTTATACATGTTTCAATTTCCATGTGACTTGTTATTGTTGTTGGATCTATGATGAGGTCCAAATCTTCCAAACTTCCTCCCCAATCTAGAAACAAAATATTGTGAGTTTTCATTATTGGGTTCAACGTCATCCTTAGCTTTCAACCCAGCTTCTTCTAGAATGCATAGAGCCCAAATTTCTTCAAATTTTGGAGTATATTTTCTTGAGTAGACGCTACTTACAAAACCACTCCAATATGGAGTTAGCGAATTGCATACATAAGTGATTAATTCAAAATCATATATGACTTCTCCAAGCCCTTGAAGTTTATCCTTTAAGTTTGAGACTTCCATAAGATATGAGGCCACATATTCATCTTTTAATATCCTTGTTCTATAAATTTTATTCCTTAGTGAGATAATCGGACCAGTAGTATTGGCATAGTATAGTTTGACCAATTTATCATAGACTTCTTTGGATGGGGATAGATCTAAAACAAAAGAGGTGAGGTGATATTTGATAGACTCAAAGAGAATTCTTTGAGCCCTAATTTATCCCTTATTGTATTTGTTCACTTCTAAGCATTTCACTTGTTTGGTTTTAGAACTTTTCCTAGAACAAAATCCATGAATAAATTTTCTATGAGAACCAAATCAATTCTCTTTTTCCAAGCCTTGAAATTAGAGGACCCATAAAGTTTGTTGCATTCCTTGAAAATAGATTCCATTTGGCTGGTAGGTTGAGATAGAGAGTATATTAAAGTACTTACTTCTTAAAGGAGAATAGGTTGTTATAAGAGTGCTTCCAAGAATATTGATGATGCTATTAAGAGTCTCCAAAGATGTTCTCGACTAGTGGCTTGCTATAGTGATGTTTAGTAGATTAGATTTGATTTATATTAACTTTATTACTTGTGAATGTTTGTTGGATTAAACTTGAATATATACTCTTCATCAAGAAATTACAAAAATTATAAAAAGCATGAAGATCACAATGAGACAAAGGACACAAAAATTAGGCTCCAAGCTAGAGCAAAACCCCACAAGGGGGAAAACCTAAGAAGCCCTCTTCTTATATAATCAAATCAAAGTGAGATATCCAAGACCTAAGACCAAGACCAATAATTCCACAAACACCCCAAGTCAGCCCTCCTCTAAGACTCCTCAACAAATCAAAATCAACAAAAGTCAACACCATTCAAACCCTTCTAAAATCTAGTCAAAGTACAAAAAAAGAGTAGAGATTTAGTGAAGGTTGAATTTGTTAGGTCCCTATACTACTAGTGTAACCACTTATTGTTATTAGTACAACCCTGTTATTATAGTGTTGTGCCCATGTAGTCCCCATATTGTTATTACTGTGCCACATAAAAGCCCATTATTGTTATTATTGTGCCCTTACGTTATTATTGTTATGTCGGCTCTGATTATATTATGACCCCTTAGACTCTTATATATAGGAAGGAGTTCTTGTCATTTGTATCATCCAAGAATTGTTCATTTGTGTAATTTAAAGGATGTTTCCCCCTTTAAGAGGATGATTTATAAGGCATTCATTTATCTTTTCTATATTTTTGTGAGTTGGTTTCATAACATTTGGTACAAGAGCTTTGGATTCTAGGGTTTCGCTACTCCAAACAGGTCGTTGTGGAATTTTTGTTATCACTTTTTTTCTACGGCGTTTCAGAAGCTAAAACAAAAACCCATTTGAGATGAAATCTTACTGAACCTCAGGTCTAAATTTTCAGATCACGTCGCACTATATTTTTGGAGATATGATCTAAGGAAGTTAGGTTTTTTTCAAGTTCCAGAATTTCATCTAAAATGGGTCATCATGGAAGTTTCGCTATAACTTGTTCGCTACGAAGTTTCAGAAGCTAATAAAAAAACCCATTTGAGAAGAAAGTAGTCTAAACTACAAGTCTAAATTTCAAATCTTGTCTCGCTAAATTTTCGGATATATGATCTGAGGAAGTTAGGGTTTTTGCAGACTCTCGAATTACATCTTAAATAGGTGACCTTGGGAAAATCGTTGTAAATTTCTCTCTAAGCATCGTACTGAAATTTCGTAAGAACTTACAGAAAGAGGACAAACTATAGCCTTTTTATATTTTTCAGATTCGAAGGTCAAAACAGTGACATGTGGCACTTCATACAAGTTCGCTCTTCAGAAAAGGTATATAATTAGGTCATCTTTGGATAGTGTGCATAACTCTTTCTTGGAGAATACAATTTCAATCAGACTGGTGGCATTAGAAAGAGGATGCAAAGGGCTACTACAGGTTGTGATTTCAGAACTGGAAAATCTGAAATTATAGAGTTACAGTCATTTCAAGATCGAGCTCCTAAAATCAAGAAAAGACAATATGAGGAAGTTTGATGACAAGGATCTGGCAAATTGGATACTACAGATGGAGAAATATTTTGATCTACATAAGGTGAAACTATTATAAAAGGTACATATTACATCTTCATATTTAGAATCGGATCAATTTTTATAGTATAAAGGGCTATGTTCTTTTAAAGCACTTGTCACTTGGTCAATTTTCACGGAAGAAATGATAGCACATTATGAGGATACAAAGAGTAACACCTTCTTTAGCCAATTGATAAATCTCAAACAAAAGGGTTCAATGGCAGAGCACATTGAGGGTTTCAAAAAATTGAATATAAGGGTAAATGATATTCCAGACAAGAGAAGGATTGATGTATTCATAGGGAATTTAAAGGATAACATTCAACATGAGGTTAGTCTTTGGGAACCTGATTCATTGGAGAAGGCATTCAGGTTGGAAAGAAAACTTGGAAGCGGAATTATGGAAACAAGGAATCATATCACTCACAACTATAAATATCGAAGTGTTTTTCCTTCTAGCCTTCGACAACCTATAAGGTTTACATGACAACAATTGGAAGAAAAAAGAGAAAAAGGACTTTGTTACATTTGTGATAACAAATAAACTAAAGGCATAAGTGTGCTGAGAAGAAATTATTTTACATAGATTGTGAAGAGGAGGAAGAAAAGGATCAAGAAATATCAAAAGAAGAGGATATACACTAGGAACCAACCCCAAACAAATAAGAAATGAATCTGAACATATCTTGTAAAGCAATGGAAATAATTACCACTCCTCAAACTCTCAAGATAGAAAGACATATCAAGAAGAAAAAGTTTCAAGAAGTGAAATATCACATCGAGAAAGAAGAAATGAATCCGACCATATCTTGTAATGCATTGGCCGGAATTACAACTCCTCAAACTATCAAGATAGAAGGACATATCAAGAAGAAAAAGGTAATAGTGTTGATTGGTTCGGGAAATACACATAATTCTATTCATTGTAAGATAGCCAAGGAATTGAATTGCTTCCTATATCTAGCACCAGAGTTTCAAGTGATGGTTGCAAGTGGAGGAACCATAAATTGCTCTAGAAAGTGCCATAATATCAAGTTATCCATGGGAGAATATGTATTGAATATCCCAATGCTTTCCATTCCAATGGGTGGTGTTGATGTTGTACTAGGAGTCAAATGGCTACAATCCTGGGTAAAATAACTTTTAATTTTCAAGAACTTTTCATGAAATTTTCTTCAGAAGGAAAGGAAGTTGAATTAAGGGGTATCATAGGGAAACTGAGAAATATAATCAGCTCTAACAAGTTGAAAAATATTCTAAAGGAAGAAAAACGAGGCGTAATTGTACAATTATGTTCGCTAGAGGTTCCCACATCGAAATCATCTATTTCTCCAAATCTCCAAAAAGTCTTGGACAATCATTCCAAGGTATTGGAGACTCCCAAAGGCCTCCCACCTATTCTTGATCATGACCATTCTATTCATTTCATTCGAGGAAGTGTTCCTCCAAACATCAGTCCTTATAGATATCCCTATGCCCAAAAGAGTGAAATTGAACATATGATTGCAGAAATTCTAGAGGCTGGTATAATTCAACCTAATCAAAGTTCTTTTCTACTCCAGTAGTATTGATGCAGAAGAAGGGTGGGTCATGGTGCATGTGTCTAGATTATAGGGAGATCAACAAGCTCATTATTAAATATAAATTTCCCATTCCTATCACTGATGAATTATTGGATGAATGGCATCGATCAATTTACTTCACCAAGTTGGATCTTCATTCAAGATATCATCAAATCAAAATGAAGATTGAAGACATTTTGAAAACAACATTTAGAACTCAAGAGGGTCGTTACGAATTTTTGGTCATGCCTTTTGGCTTTACAAATGCACCTTCTACATTTCAGGGTTTTATGAATTCATTTTAAAACCCTTCCTTAGAAAATTTGTGTTAGTATATTTTAATGATATACTAATCTACAAGAAGTCTTGGAAGGATCATGTTCAATATGTTGACAGGGAGCTCAAACTATTGGAGGAGAAACAATTATATGCAAAGAACTCCAAATGTTTATTTGGAGTATAAGAGGTGGAATATCTGGGACATATTGTATCTCATGAAGGTGTCAAGGTAGACCCTAGCAAAATTAAAGCCATTAAGGAATGGAGAACCCCACATCCATAAAGCATTTGCGAGGATTTCTCAGGTTGATAGGGTATTATCACAAGTCTTTTAAGAATAATGGGAGAACAGCAGCACCTCTAACAATATTATTGAATAAAGATGCATTTTCATGGACTCCAGAAAAGAAAAAGGCCTTCAAACATCTTAAAGAGGAAATGTGCCAAGCACCAGTCTTAGCTACGCCAGACCTCACAAAAACCTTTATTATGGAATGTGATGCTCCAGGAAATGGAGTTGGCACTATTTTAATGCAAGATGAAAGATCCATTGCTTTCAAAAGTCATCCAATCAAAGGAAAGTATTTACACAAAGCTATTTATGAGAAGGAAATGTTGGCAATACTACATGCACTTAAGAAATGGCGACCCTACCTAATGGGAAGACACTTCAAGGTAAAAATGGATTGTGATAGTCTTAAATACTTTTTAGAACAAATATTATCCTCTAAAGAGCAACAAAAATGTGTCACGAAGATTTTGGGTTATGACTTTGAAATCATCTACAAAAAAGGGAAGCAAAATGTTGTGGCAGATGCACTCTAAAAAAAGGATGAGGATGTGGAAGCATTGTTTTGTGCTGTTTCTATTATCCAACCAAATTGGATAAATGGAGCAAGGGATGAATGGAATAAGGACGAAGAAGTGTGGCCACTCATTCAAAAGTTGCAGAATATTCCAGTTCAAACAATATTACTAGAACTTGATGAGGAAGGAAAAATCATATTATAGCCTAGAGCAGTCACTGAAAAAATAACCCAATAGCTATGAAATCGATCAATTTCAGAGTATCTCATCAAGTGGAAGAACTTACGCACTGAAGATTCCACATGGGAGGACAATAATTTTATACAAAAGCATCAAGAACTACACAAGCGTTGAGGACATCACTTTTTGAAGGAGAGGGGCATGTTAGGTCCCTATACTACTAATGTAACCACTTGTTATTATTAGTACAACCCCATTATTATAGTTTTGTGCCCATGTAGTCCCCATATTGTTATTATTGTGCCCCATAGAAGCCCATTATTGTTATTATTGTGACCTTACATTATTATTGTTATGTTGGCTCTGATTATATTATGACCCCTTAGACTCCTATATATAGAAAGGAGGCCTTGTCATTTGTATCATCCAAGAATTGTTCATTTTTGTAATGTAAAGGAGCTTTCCCCCTCGAAGAGGCTGATTTATAAGGTGTTCATCTATCTTTTCTATCTTTTTGTGAGCTAGTTTCATAACAGAATTTATCCATCTAATAGCCTTAGGAACCTTATAAAATCTTGCATGTGTGGATAGTATTAGGGTACAAATAGTTCATTTTCTCCCTCCTTTAACTTTTCTCTCTCTCCTTTGACTTTTGTTGATTTTCTTCTTCTTGCACATAAATTGATGTGATTGGATTGGTTCTTTAAGTGATAAAATTGACTCATATTTATAGTTGTACAAGAGGCCAAATAACTACCTCTTTAGGCTGACTTGACTAAGGAGGGTTGACTTGGTCTTGTGGTGACATTTTTGACTCTTTGACTGAAAATAAAACTAATTTTTCTTTTCTTACAAGAAGTCCAAATGGGACCTTGACCCATAATAATTTTATTTTTTACTCAATTGTCCCTATAAACATGAAGAAATTGCTTTGAAAAGAAATAAAATAATAATAATGAATATAATATATGAATAAATAATACATCAATAGTACATATAGATATATTAATGAAGACCAACACTAATTAAATTTCCAACATCAATATATGAAAGAATTTAATTTTCAAATTAATATATATGCATGCATGCGTACTCATGTGAAATCATTTTGTTGTATATATGAATACACTATTGTTACTTAAATACTAACTTGAGTTTAATGTAGCAAGATAAACATGCATGCTGGTATAGCTCTAGAAAAATGAAATAAAGGTAATACACATGTTTAATTGTTATGATTTTAGTGGTACTAATAGTTGAGTGTTATTTCAGTAGATAATATTTTTTTCCAACAAAGAAAAGAAAGAGAAGGATGTCTAATAGAAAGGCATAACTTAGTAATGAAATTATCTCCTCCAAGGAAAAGGGGAGAGAAGATGGAACATATCTCAATCTTATTTATATAATGAAGAGTTTGAAGGAACACCTTTGGTGTTGCAAAAAAGATAATGAAAGGTTGATAAAAGAACAAGAAATAAGAAGAACTGAATACAATTTTCTTGCAAATTTCATATGAAATTCAAAAGAAGTTGCAACAAGAACCAAATGTTAGAAATGATGGAAAAGACCCATATAAGAAAATGGATATCCCTTCATAAACTTAGAAACATGAATTGAACATCAAAAACGGAAGGAAGAGTACATATAAGAAAAGACACCTAAGTTGGCATGCAGATATTTACATTGAATACTCCTTTGATTCCTTCAGTGATGGGGAAACTAGCTCTAATGGGATGAGGAACATCAACTCACATAAGAAAAAGAATAAGAAGAACTCTAATGATACATTGCATGAAGAATTCAAGAAGACAAAGCCACCCACCTTCAATGGTGAGATAAATAAAGATGAGGAAGCTAAAGCATGATTGTTAGGATTGAAAAAATACTTCCATGTGTATGTGTTGAAATATTTAACATGCATGGAAAGGCATCCATATGGTGGGAGGATTGCAATAAAGTGAAAGGAATTTGAGAAAAGGACATCTCTTAGAAGTAGTTCAAAAATTGCTTTAGAAATAAGTAGCTATCAACAAGGTACTATAATGAAAATGTCAAAGAATTCCACAATTTAAATCTTGGACAACTCACTATAGAAGACCATGTGCACATTTTTTTTTATTTTTTACACTATGTGTATTATATCAAGGATGAGAAAGTGAATATTAAAAGATGCATTAGTAGATTGTCTCAATCTTACCAAGACTGGATAGATTTTAATGAGCCAAAGACTCTAGATGTCACCATAAGAAAGGGTAAGTGTTGTTATGAATAGTCAAAACATAGAGAAAAAAAACAAAAATCTCAGAAGAGGAAAGAAAAATATGGTATGAAGGAAAGGAATTAATTATTTAAGCATCGTAAAGTTGATGGAAAGAGTTCAAATAATAGTTTTCTAGCAAGAAGTAAGCTTCAACAAAACTATCCTATGTAAAGTGAGATGACTCCAACAACAAGTGTGGAGGGAAAGGTAGTGGATACAAAAAAGATGCCTTTAAAATGTTGGAGTTGTGGAGAAGAGCACTTAATTCAAGATTTCCCCCTTGTCAATAGGACAATAAGATAAAGGTGTACCAAGTATAAGAGACTACTACAATGAATGATGTAGCAAGAGAAATTCCTAGGATTCATGTGGCATTGGATAATCGACAAGAAAATCATCAAACATATGTGGTTGAAGTAGAAGGTACAATTTCTCACTATCATATTTCCATATTTATTAATTATGGAGCTAACCTTAGATATATTACACCTCAAGTTCTTGATGCATGTGTTCTTCAATGAAATAAGCATAACAAATCATGGTTAGTTTAACTAGATATAGACACATAGAGGAAGGTAACTGAAATAGTGGAAGCATGTCCAGTTGTTATGAATGGGTATCAAACCCAAGTAACTTTGAATATATTTTCTTTAGGATCATATGATGTTTTTATTGGCATGGATTGTTAGAGGCATATCAGGATAAGTTGGATTATTGTCATAAGACATTGAAAGGTGTGGATAAGCATGGGAAACACATAACTCTGAAAGGCATAGCTAAACTTGTGACTATAAGAGAAGTATCAACAATGTAATTAAAGAAATGTGAAAAAAATGATGCAAATCATATGCGATACATGTGTTGAAATTAGTAGGTAATAATAAAACAAAGCTTGAAGAGTTCAAAATTTTGCAAGAATTTAAAGATGTATTTATGGAAGAAATACTAGGACTACCACATAAAAGAGGTATAGATTTATACATAGATGTTATGCCAGGAGAAATACCATTGTCCAAAGTACCTAACAGGATGAGTATTCTTACATTAATAGAGTTAAATCTTTAGTTTAAGGAAATATTGGACAAAGGGTATATTAGATCAAGTGTATCTCATTGAGAAGCACCAAATTTATTTGTGAAGAAGAAAGATGGAACTCTCATGTTGTGTATAGATTACATTCAGCTAGACAAAGTAACCCAATATTACCCAAGATTGATGATTTGTTTGACCAGTGGATAGGAGATACAATGTTTTCCAAGATAAACATAAGGTTTGGGTATCACCAAGTTTGAATCAAAGATGAAGACATTCATAAAAAAAAAAAATTGGACTATATACAGACATTATGAGTTTGTGTTGGTGCTTTTTGGATTAACTAATGCACAAACTACATTCACGTATTTGATGAAAAACATCCTCAATAAGTATTTGGTGAATTTTGTTTTTGTTTCCATTGATTATATCCTTATTTATTCAAAGACATAATAAGAACATGAGGAACATCTTCGAATGATATTTCAAGAGCTTAGAGAGAGCAACTTATATGCCAAGTTTAGCAAGTTTGAATTCTGCCAAAAAGAAATCCATTACTTGGGAGCTATAATTTCAAAGCAAGACATTGTTTTGAATCCTTATAATATAAATTCCATTAGAGATTGGTGTACCCCGAGAAATGTCATAGAAGTGAGATCATTCACGGGACTTGTTGGTTACTACCAAATATTTATCAAAGGATTCTCTCAAATTGGTCATACAATTGCTTCATTGTAGAGAAATGGGGTGAAGTTTGTTGGGCCCAAGGAATGAGAAGAAAGTTTTTAGCAGCTGAAATACTTACTTAACAATGCACGTGTGTTAATAATTTCAAGCTCAAGCAATGAATTGTTAATATGCACTAGTGCTTACAAGTAAGGACTTGGTGTATTTATCTTGCAAGATGGGTATGTAATATGTTATGAGTCTTGGAAATTGAATGAGAATGAGAGGAATTACGTGACTCATGATTTAGAGTTGGAAACCATTGATCATGCACTAAAAATGTGGTGACATTATCTCCTTGGGAGTAGATTTATTTTAATGTCAAATCGCAGTGGATTGAAGTATTTATTTGACCAACCTCGCCTGATTGCTAGGAAAGCTAGGTGGATAGTGATGATCATTAGATTTCACTTCAAAAGAAAGGAAAGGAAAATCATGTGGTAGATGCTCTAAGTCTAGTTTTGTAAGAGAATCGAATTGAAACAATTAGCTCCACTGAAACTAGCTTGAAATCTATGATAAAAAAACTCCTTACAACATGTTGAGCACTATTAGAAAATTCAAGAATTTCTATAGAAAGGAAAGAAGGCCTAGTTTGTGTGGGATATCAACTAATAGAGAATGGTTTGTTGTTACATAACAATAGATTGTATCGACCAAATTCCAAGAAATTAAAGAAGTTGATCATGGATGAATTGCATAAATAACCATATTTTGAACATCTGGGATATAAAAAAATGATAACAACAATAAAGAAGCATTATTATTGGCCTATAATGAAGATATATATCAATGAGGACATTTTTAGATGCTTGGAATGTTAGCAAGTCAAGGTTGAACATACACGTACATTAGGTTTGTTGCAACCTCTTCCAATTCCTAAGAGGAAATGGGAGGCTATAACCATGGATTTTATCATTGGACTTCCCAAGACAAGTAAAAAACATGGTTATATCATAGTTGTGGTAGAGAATTTAAGTAGAGAAACTCATTTTATTCTAGTTAATTCCACTCATAGATAAATTTATATTATTGATATTGTAACATGTTCCTCCCATATGTACCCAAGTAATTGCCCAACCGGGGTAAACATGTGACGAGAAGTCACTATGGTATGATTTGACTCCCTATGTGTTAGTTAACGAAGTGGAATAGACAAAAAACATCACACAAACCTTCCACATCAACAACAAAACTCCCATGAGCCATCCCAACCACTCAATTAACCAACTCTTGGGTCCCACTAAGTTCTTAGACTATTAAATCCCCAAATGTTCCCTTGATATGGACAAGAATGCATCCAAGAGACTCCAGATGCTCCCAAAAGATGGGTATGCATGCGTCCAAGGGATTTTCTACCCATTGTTGTGCCTGTGTCTCTGGGATTTGGGCCACTTTTGAGGCCTAGAGCCCAGGTCACTGCCCAGAGCTCAATGAAAATTTCAAAATTGCAATATAACAACAAGATAATGATACACATGCAATTACTTAAACAAGGGATTGACTAGACCCCTACTAACCATGACATGCATTTCGTCAAATATGTCACAATTATGTAATATACAATTTTAAACTATATATTTGAGCATAGGGGTCTTATACTCATCTGAGAATCACTAAGAAGCATTGATGCCTCAACATATTAGCTACAGTTTCAGCCATAAGGCCATAGATACATTTTTCATTCATTTACAATCGAAAACATGATTAGATCCATACATAGCCATTGTCATAATACATGTTCAGAACCAACATAATAACGAAATAAATACCAAGGAAACAATAGCCATATAATCCACATATAAACCGATACAATACACATGAATTAACAAGGATAAATAACCTCTTATTAAGAATGTAAAGGCCAACCCGGTGTAGGACTTATATGAACTACCTGATCGTAGACATGGCTAAGCTAGATATCTCTTGAACCAGTCGCCCCCATGCCATATTCCAAGCATGAATGTGGGATAATCAATCAAAACCATTCAATGCCTCCATAGGTAAAACCACCTCAACCCATCAAACAGTGATTCCACCTCATGGTAGGAAATCACAAAACCATCATCAGATTGGTCTCTATCTAAGCCTTCTAGGGCTCCAGAGTGTTTGTTCCAACCAAGGCTTCCAGGACTAGGAACTCAACCCACAACTACCATCAGGCTTCTAGGGTGTTTGTCCAACCAGGACCTCCAGGACTAGTAACTCAACTCAAGTTGTTATAGGGCTTCCATAGCGTTTTTCCAACCGGAGCTTCCAGGAACTAGTAACTCAACCCAAGCTAAAGGAAACATGAGAAGCAACTATAAAAATAAAGAAATGAACCCACAATGCCATATCTATCCAAGAAATGACAAGCCTAGGGAAATCCACTGCCAATCTAGGCAATCCTCCATGCCAATGACATATCATGACCAATAAATGACATGCATATGTCGTGAATGCCACAAATAGTGAGGAAAACATAGATGCAAATCTGTACCTGCAAGAAAAGTCCATTGCAGTTGTTGATCTTGATGTCCTCTTACATTTTCCTGCTTTTCCTTTGTGTTCTTTCTCCAAGAATCCAAGTACACCACACTCTCCAAGAGTGCTCCAAGAAAACTCTAAGTGTCCAAGAGTATGAGAGAGATAGAATAGAGAGAGCTCTAGAAATACATTAAAAGAAAGGTATGTTAACTAATCCTCAAAAGCCTTTTTATTAATGAGGCCTCTATTTTCTTCATTTTCCTCCTCACATGCAACCTATGACGTTTCACCTCCCTTTTCTCCTAACGTTTATTATTTTCATAAATAAATGTGCCAAAATGTCCTTTGCCTTTCCAAAGCCTTTTCCATTTCCTTTTCCAATTTCCTTAGCTATTAATCAACCACAAGTGATCCCTATCACTATGTTTTTTCCCAACATTCAGCTTGGAATAAGTTTCCCATCAACAGTGGTTATTATTTTTCCTTTATTAACTTTTATTACATGTATTTCCAGGAGAGTTGTTACACACACACACACACACACACACATATATAGATATGAAATAAATATTTATGTTTCATGGCATGCCAAAGGTAATTTTCTCTTATAGAGATGCTAAATTTACTTCAAGATTTTGAAAATATTTGTTTGAAGGAATTGGGACAAAGATAGCATTCAATACAACTTATCATTCTTAGATAGATGAAAAAAGAGAAATGAAAAATTATATTTTATAAGACATGCTCCGTAGGTATGTAGTGCATGGACCAAGTAAATGGGAGTACCATTTTCCATTTGTAGAGTTTGCTTATAATAATGGTTATCATGAATCATTGAAGATTAGTCCCTTTGAAGCAATGTATGGACATAAATTGTATACATCCATTGGTCGGGATCATCAAATGGATATAGCTATTCTTGGAACTTATATGTTACAAGAGATGAAACAAGAAATTTTATTGATCAAATATAAGTTGAATGTAACCCAAGATTGTTATAAGAGTGATGTGAAAATAGAGTTCATAAAGGGTCCAAAGTTGGATATCATGTGTATCTTTAGATTAAACTAAAGAGAAGTTCCTTGAAAATGGGAACTTGTTTTGTCAAATTAGCACCTCGCTATTATCACCATTTTATATTTTCAAAAGAGTTTGGAAAAGGGCATAAAGGTGGAACCCAAAGGAGATTTCAAACAAGAATCACAAAACATACTAAATAGGAAAGAGACATTGCTTCAGAAATGAACCATTGTTTAGGTGAAAGTATAGTGGAAGCACTATGGAGCAAAAGATGCCACTTGAGAGTTAGAGGATGTCATGAGAGTCGCATACCCTAACTTTTTTTGTGCATAATAAAAGAACACCAAGGGTGGTGTTCAGGAGTAGAGGGGATTGTGACACCCCTTTTATTTTCCTATTTTTTTGGTAATAATGTTTGGGTAACAACATCGATGGTATGTGTTAAAACTCTATGATATGATTTAAAGTTTATTTTTGTTGAAAAATAAAAAATCTAGAGCTTAATGAAAGGGGATAACCAATAGATTATGATGGCTTGAGAGGAAAATTTTCCTTGATTTAGTTTTCCTTATTGATGAGATGGTTAATATTCCCAAGAAGATTCTAGCAAGATGTTGGGAAGATGAAGGGTCAAGGTGTGATTATAAAAAAAAAAAAAAAGGAGGATCAATCAAGATGTTCTTCTTCTTTTAGTTTTTCATCCCATTCAATTTTCCTTCTCATACATTATTTTCCCTGTTGGGTATGTGTTATATCTTTTGCATGAATAGCTGGAGGCACTATTATGTTGTGTTGGGCATAGTGCCCAATTTTTTTTTTATGTGAGCCCGAGGATGCTTGGGAAGACACAAGAATGGAGGATGGGCCTAAAGACGGTTGGAAGACCTACCCATGGTTTTTCACATGGTTTTTAAGTATGCTTTTGGGCATGATGGTTTTTCCCATGGTAGTTTGTAGATTTGGTGAAGGAAACTATGGTTATGTTCTAATCCAAGGTTAATGGATTGGGGGTTTTATGAATTCTTTTATACACATATACATATACACATATACACATACACAAACACACACACACACACACACACACACACACACATATATGAATTTTTTTGAAGGTAATTTCTATACAGGTTTAAAAAATTTATTCCTTCTCACTTTGAATTTTGAATTGGCAAGAGAGTTGGTGATATAACCTAGAGAGGTTTAGACCTTGTGACTAGTTAAGAGTTATAAGTGACAACTTATATGACAAGAAGTGAATGTGTGGAAATCCTTTTTCTTTTGACTAGATGGCTTTGATGATTATAAATAGTCTTGTTTATGTGTGGCACATAAAGAACTAAAGAGGGGAGGTCCAAGGGACTGCATATATTAGATAAGGACTCCCTTGTGCTTTGCAAACCTACATTGTCTTTTTGTGAATATTTGTGAGCCTGGTCAAACATGGGAAGGATGATAACTATTTTTTTTTCCTATTTGTGAAGGAGAGTGGCCTCCCCTTTTATGTTAAATATGGTTTGAAAATTGTGTGCTAAATCCTCAAGTTTAGTTTTCTTTCAAAGCATTGAGAAATTGGCTCGGGGGTGGCTGGGTGTCAGAAAGAATATAATTAAGTATTTCCTATGGTTGGGTGGAGAGTGGCTCATCCTTATTAAGTTATAGATTCACTTTTTTTGAATCAGATAAGTATTTTTGTGCTTGGTAAATTTAATTGGTAATTCTTAGGAAGTTTATTTGTTTTCAATGAGATCTATTTATGAAAAATAAATCTGTGAGCATATGAATTTAGTTACTAGTAAAAAGTTTAATTATTTTATGAACCTCTGACTAAAGTAATTGAATTGATTTGGGCAATATTTTCTTCCCAACATAGATCATATTAAAAAAAAATTAAATTCATAGGTTGGATGTGTGCATTTATGCCTTCTCTGTTAATTTCATGTTTCTTTTTCTCTAATTTCTCTCTAGGCTAGGAGTCCCAAATTTTTCCTCTGATTTAAACGTACATGAGGTTCAAAAAGGAAGCCAATGAAGACTTTTGGGATCATTCTTAGAGTTTAAAGGTGGAAGCCAAAATATGATTTATAGGGTCAACAATCCATCTTGGAATTTTCTCTATAAATTTCTTTTCTGGGAGGTTTCAATGGATAAAACTTGGACCATAGTGAGGGGAAATATCATTGAACATTTGGATCAATTGTCAAATATTGGTTGGCTATATTTTTGGATATATGATCTGAGGAAGTTGGGATTCTTGAATGCTTCTTCAAATAGGTCATCTTGCCATTTGCACTATATCTTTTCTGCTAAGAGGTTTTAGAGGTTGAAAGTTGGACCATAATGATAGGAAATATTATTGAACATAAGATTCAATTTTCAGATCTTGGTTTACCATAATTTCATGGAAATGATCTTAGGAAGGTGGGTATCCTAAATGCTTCTGAAATCTAGATTCAAACAATATAGCATGGTATTTTAGCTATAACTTTATATATTTGAGGTTTCGCGTCTTGAAAATTGGAAGAGAGAGAAGATATCTAAGGTAACTGTGGTAGAAGTTTTAGACCTTGGTTCATTATAATTTCAAAGATATGCCTTGAGGAAGTTGGGTCTCCTGAATGCTCTTGAAATCAAAACAAATTGTTGTGTTAAACAAAAAAGAAACAAGAAAAAATATTGATATGCCATATCCTTAATAAAGATTTAAGAGACCAGGTTTGAGAAAAATGTGATTCCCCACATACCTAATGAAGGATTATGGGGTTGGTTGTGTGACAAAGATCAAATATGATCTATGTTTCTTTGGGTCTCAAATATCATAATAACATAACAAAAGAGTGCAACATAAACTTCTAATATAAATTCATAATTTGATTAATGTTAAGTATATTCCCTTTCCTGATACATATGAGCATTAGTTACAAAATAAAGGGATTCAAGCACAATGTCATCTATAAAGTATCATGGATATTCCACTAGAAATTTTTTTTTTCAAGGTAAGTCATCCTCTATCTTAGCTCAAGGGTGAGAGTCAGGGTAAATACAACAATATTCATAGGCACGTAGCCATTAAAACACCATTTCTCATCATCATGTTACTCGCAAGGAATTGTACCTAGGTATGGGGGATAGCAACCATTCTTCCCAACCACCTGAGATAACTCTAATTAACATTCCACTAGAATACTTTATCATAATAGATCCTACAATATTATGCTAGTAGTGTTTTACCTTAAATTTCAATTTTAGCATTACTAATTGCACAAAATACTAAAAACAACAAAAACCAAAATGAAATAATATAAGCAAATAACACACCATTTTCACAATCAACACATGACGTGCCTTGGGGAAATTCAATGCAAGAAAAACATAGGTAGAAGGTAAGGAATATGTCTTTCTCTTTTATTCTAAGTTATAAAATATAAATATAAAGAAAGTTCATTCTCTTTGGAGTTTCCATGGATACTATGGCCTAGATGGATACTATAGGACCTTCTACTTCCTTTCTTATGGTTCAGTATCCCCCTTTGGATGTGTTTCTCAACCATGGAAGAATAAACATTGCAATAAGAATGGAATTGTTTTATTTCCTAACATCCAAATATTCAACATGTCTCAGCAATTGTTTAGAGTTATAATAATTTAGATTTTTTCCAATCATAAAATCTTGATTAGTCTCATCGTTTTGGACCATATACTATGTTCTTGAATGCAAATATCTAAATAACTTTAGACTCTGTAATTTGAAAAATATTTTGCAACTTCTTGAGTTTGTAACTATGGTTAGTCTTCATAATGTACTTTTGGTCATGTCATGTAATTATATTTATCATTGTAAAGAATATTTATAAATTCTCGAGTCACAAGAAAAATTATTTTGAGTGAAAGTCCCATTGCCACTTTTAAAAGATGAAAATTTTCGCTCCAAAAGTGACAAGTCAGCTTCCCTCCAAATCAAGTTGACCTTATCAGAGAGAGATGTCTATTCACCCAGGAAAGACTACTATATAAAGGCAGCTTGAGTTCCTCATTTGGGAAATCTGCATTCCTCTCTCAAGACATTTTTTGGGCAAGTGAGTGAAAGACAAGAAGGATAAGGAAGGACATATTTTCTCTCTACTCTCTCTCTCTCTCTAGTAACACGCATGTGTGAAGAAATCTCTCTTTTTGTGATTCACAGTTTTTTGGGAAACCATTGCAAAAGGGGCATAACTTTCTGGGTTATTGGGAAAACTACCGCAGGGACAAAATTATAGGTAACTGGTTATTTCAGGAGGGCTGAAATTCTGGAAGTGAAGAATCAAGAGAAAAGTGTAGTATTAGTTCGGATGACTTGACACCAAAGAAAATACCAGGTTTGACCATATGTCTAGGTGTGTCTCTCATTGAACAATAAGAATTTATATATTGAAAATTTTGTTGGGTGTTAGAGGAGCTAGTTAGTTTGACTAACTAGTCAAATGGAAAAAGGGCTAGTTGGCCTAGTTAGGTCAATAATATGTAATATGATGTAAGGTTAACTAATGACAGTTTAAGTAGCATAATCATTCTAACATTTAGACCTGTATACTTGTATCATTAGTCTATATATATATCTATCTGTATAGAAATGTAACATGCTAGTTCGATACATAATAAACATTATATTTCTACGCCTCTTGGCTATTCTCCATTACTATATTTTTTGTATATTTATATTCTTGCTATATAATTGTTCAATGATTGTTTGTCGATAACAATGTATTATTTTCACTAGATTACAATATTAGTTCTGTTTTCGGTAGTCAAAACTAGAGTCATATATTATGCAAGTATAAATGTTAACGTTAGACAAGACACAATTTTGGTGGGAAGCAAAGATTAATAATTATTTGAAGAACTACATACAAAGAAATCAGTTGTCACTTGCAGAAGCCATAGCTAACTTTTTTACAGAAGCACATGAGTTATTTATAGAAGGAGCTCCAGTAGATATCAAAAAGTTCCTCGACAATGTCACCCATGATAAAACCTCAAAATGAAAATGACCCTTGATTGTTACTAAAATTGTTGAACGAAATTACATTAGTGGTTCTTCTACGTAATTCCAACCTTACTACACAAATTTTGTCTTCACAAAGGTGCAAGCCACATCATCGAATATCGACCACCATTAGGGCCACCAACCAACACCAAATGGAGGAATGAACAAAAACATTGGTGTAAGTTCCTTGGCACCCACTGTAAAGATACAAAAGAAGTGTGGGATTACTTTTTAAGAAAATAATTATGGTTGACAGATACTCCCTTGTGAACTGATACTAGTCAGGTCGGCATGGGGGGGGGATAATGGATCGTGAGAAATAAAGAAGGAAAATGAAAACAATAGATATAAAATTTGAGAAGTACTTATAACCAGAAAAGATGCAAGAAAGGAAGTAGTTTGTCAAGAAACAACAACAAGAAAATAATCGACCAAGTAGTGATTGACAATACAAACAATCAACTGATATAAAAAAAATAGCAAGGGATAAAAGGCAACGATGATAGGAGAAAATTAAAGAAAAATAATACCAGAGAAAAAGAATGAAGAATCGAGAGTGTGAGAGTGAAGATGTGTGAGACTCCTCAAAATATTTAATAAGCCTAGCACTTCCTGCACCGACAGAGAATGAAGGTCTACTAATAACCCCTATAGAGAAAATAGACGCAATGGAACTTGATGACTCTAGTCCAGCAATAATGAAAACCCTAATTAGATCCATATCAAGTCCCATTGTTCGAAATTTTCTTCAATCACGAAATTATTCTGAAGTACTTGTAGTTTGGCATACCGAAGACCAAAAAAGAGACCATCAAGAGAATGAAAATATTATCCAAGATCAATCAACAAATAACAATAAAATAGAACAAGTACTTCTCCAGTTGATTAATCTCATGATTTTACCCCCCCTGCCACAACTTGTATCCATTGAAGAAACCAAAAGTACAAAATTGGTTGACGAAGAGTCACATTCACAAGTAAGTCGGTTCACAGATTACATAAATAGGGCGTGTTAGACCGACGAGTGACTATATCAAGACATCAACAATAGCAAGGAAAATAAAGACACAAGTTCTGACGAGGAAACTAACCAAAATGGGAAATTTTGTTTAATTTTATCCTATATGATCAAGATGGGCTTCAATCATAGACCCATCAATGAAGGTGATGAATATCCAAAAATACATTGGTTTGTCTATGAAAAATTCTGGACCGCGAATGACATCAATGATGAAGATAAGAAAATGGTGCAGTTCACTGTAGCTTTAAGGAAGCACACTCTAACATGGTTCATGAACCTAACCAAAAAATAAAATAAAAAATAGATGAGTCAAAGTCCAACTTCCTCACATTCTTCAAATCACAAGACATCAAGCATTTGGAACCATAAAAACTAAAGGAAATCAAGCAAAGACCAAAAAAATATGTCTGAGAGTATCACAAACGATTCAAAAAATTACTAAGCCAGATCCTATATACCCTCGATGAGAATATTCTTGTACAATGGTATGTGGTTGTAATACTTCAAAAAATTCATGGACCACTACGAATGCATGAAGTCAAAACATTCGAGGAAGCCCTTAAATTAGCTCAATGAATCGAACAAGATGATGAAGGCCAACCAAAATTGCACATAACATATAACTAACTTAAAGAAGCAGAAAAAATATTTATTGAACTGATTGACACATTACAATAAGTCCAAACATCTATAATTTGGATTCTAATGACAGTCTATTTTGAAGTAATCGACTTGGTCGACGAAATCCCTACTTACCCAACATTAATCGATCAACCCTGGGGACGAAGAATGAAGGTGGAAATAACATTAGAAAAAGATAGAGTCAAACTAAAAGGAAACAATAAAAATATTATTATCCCCTTAGACCCTCAATAATGTAAACCATGGGTGGAAGCTTCTGACGAAGAAGATGAAATAAGGAAACTCTACCAAGTCTTACATGATGAATGAGACAATATCAAACCAAATGCTTCCGGTGAAATTTTAACTAGATCACCTCTTTCAATAGGAAAAAATTTAGACACTGAGGTATATGACCAGAAAATTGAAAACTACGAATCAAAGGAAAAAGAGTGTTGGAAAATACAAGCTATTCCGACATGAAGGATTTGACCATGTTATTCTATCAAAATGGTACCAATTATACGAGAACAAATTTATCGATAAATGTCATCCTTACTTCCAACAGATCTAATGAATGACCCTAGTAATAATATTTGTTTTAAAGGAAGATAATCCTCTATCAATCATATAGAATAAGTAAAAAAATCCATTGGTGAGCAGGGACGAATGCAAAGTCTAGTCCAAACTTTTACTGGTTAGGCAGTGAAATGGTGGGACACCCATTCATCCTGACTCCAAACATGGATGAATGTGACAACCTATTTTATTGAACAATTTGGAGGATATTGTTTGTATATGAAAGAAAATACACCCACTTTTGGTGCCAATGAAGATCCTGTCGAACATATTAAAAACTGTGAATCAGAATGGCGAAGAATTATCTACAAAGATGAACATGTTTGGTTGCATATGCTCCTAGATACTTTAGATGATTTACCAAATAAGTCGTATAAGTTAGAGGAATAAAGGGGCCAATCACTCCAATGGAAAAAACTAAAGGAAAAATTCATTAAGAACTTTGAATTCAAAACGAAGGAATCATATTTAAAGGACGCAGTCCAAGAAATTAAAGAATTTATTAGAAAAAAACTAGTTGATCAACATATCTTAGTTAATGGTTCAGTAATTTGCAACTACATAGCTTGCACCATAGAGAAAAGAATGGTTGGTTGATTACAAATGGAAGAAACACCCATCGATGGTTAGAGATGTTCTTTGATAAGCATCATCCTGAGAATCACAAGAGAATCCAATTAGTATACAAAGTCACTAAACAAGACATAGAGAAACCAGATAAGTTATACTTTCCGCCAGCTTACCAAGAAGTAAAATTCAGGGAACAATGACTTGATGAATTAAAATCACCCAACTAGATGGATATAGAAATAAAAATATAGGAAGTAGACATATCAAATGATGACCAACCAAAAATGTCTCAACTTGGTGATTATTGGTCGGAGAAACAAATCACAAAATTTGTTGACTTACTCAAGGAGTATCAAGACATATTTGCTCAAGACTATAAAGAATTAAAAGGGTTAGTACAGGAAATGGGAGAAATGAAGATCAATCTCATTCCTATAGCTAAACCAATAAAAAAGAGACCATACGAATTAGCACATAAATATAAACCAATTGCACAGAAAGAAATTGAGGAAATGCTTATTGTTGGTATTATATACCTGATAGAAACATCAGAATGGGAAAACCCTTTTTCAACTGAAGAAGCTTGATCTGATGAGATTATGAATTTGTGTTGACTATCGAGGATTGAATAAATTAACAATCACTGATCCATTCCCGACTCCCTTCGCCGACAAGATTATCAATGAAGTCGTCGGTCATGAATGTTACTCTTTTACAAATGGGTTCTCAGGATACAACCAAGTATCCAAAGTAGATTAAAATCGAGAAAAAATTACTTTTGTTACTAAATTTGGTTCTTTTGCGTACAAATTGATGCCATTTGGACTAAAACATCCACCTGCAGTATTCTCGAGAATCGTTGTTAAATAATTTCAAGAATACATTTATAAAACCATGGTTGTATATTTTGATGATTGGAATGTCTACATGTTATTAAAGGATCATATTCAATGGCTAAGAATAATGCTTGAAAGATGAAAACAAGTATGACTACACCTAAATATTAAAAAATGTATATTCGCAATGTCGATTGGAATACTATTGGGTCATGTTGTTTCAAAGGATGGAATTAAAGTCGATATGGAAAAAATCAAGGGAATTTTATATTTAAAGGGTCCAGTTAACCAAAAAAAAATTAAAATATTTTTAGGATATACATGATATATAAAATATTTATTAGACACTATTCCAACATAACATTCCCAATAGACAAAATTTAAAAAAAAGAGGTTCCTTTTATTTGGTTTGATGAATGTGACAAATCATTATAACTATTAAAAAATAAGTTTGTCGAGGCACAAATCCTCAAATTTCCAGATTGGTCTAAGCAGTTTCACGTTCATGTTGATGCATCAAATGTTGTAGTTAGAGCAATCTTAGCACAACCTAATGATGAATTAATAGATCATCCCAATTCTTATACTAGTCATAAGATAATTAGAGCATAATGAAATTATTCAATGACAGAATGAGAAGCTCTAGCAATGAGATTCTTCCTTCATAAATGTTGGCACTACCTCTTGGAAAAGTCCTTTATATTTTACACAGACCACCAATA
Organism: Pinus taeda; assembly: GCA_000404065.3. NCBI lineage: Eukaryota > Viridiplantae > Streptophyta > Pinopsida > Pinales > Pinaceae > Pinus > Pinus taeda. The sequence continues at coordinate 184,935 of APFE030183237.1, read as the reverse complement.
ACTAAAATACCTTGTAAACAAACCCATTCATCAAGGAAGAATTTATCGATGGCTATTCTTATTTTAGGAATTTGAATCTAAAGTCGTTGTGTGACCTGGTAAAAGAAATGTTGGCTCTAATCACCTATCCTAACTAGAATTGCAAGAAGAGACGTCAGACATCAATGATGATCTGCTCGATGCACATCTATTCAGGATTGAAGCAGTTCCAGCTGAACTTGCTAAAATAGTGGAATTTCTACATATAGGTAAAACACTAGAAGGATTATTAGAAGAAAAAAAAACGATACTAGTAATGAAGGCAACACCATTACATTGATAAATAGCCAATAATATAAACTAGGAATTGATTGAAAATGCATCTTGGAACATGAAAGAGAAGTGATCATTGATGAAGCCCACAAAGGGGAAGCTACAGACAATTATTAAGTTGGTCCCTGGTGGCTGATAGTATTATTTGATTATTGATAACAAGTAAAAAAATGTGATATATGCTAGAGAATAGGCCAACCTTTATCAAAAAATCAAATGCCATTACATACCATAGTTCCATCATTACCATTTGTAATATGGGCTATCGACTTTGTCGGTCCATTTCCTATAAGAGCTAAATGAATAAGCGCAAAATACATCATAATTGTAGTTCAATATGTAACAAAGTGGGAAAAAGTAGAGCCTATAGCATCATGTACTAAGGAATTAGCATCCAAATTCATATATGAAAATATAATGATGTGCTTTGGATACCCCCTAGTCCTTATAAGCGATAGGGGAACACATTTTTTTAATAACATGAATAAAGTATTAAAAAATAATTTTATGATAGAACACAAGAAAACTATGACATTCCACCCTCAAGCAAATGGTGAAATTGAATCATTTAATGTAACTCTGCATAAATGATTACTGAAATTTTGTAACATAGACAAAGGCGATTGGGACGATAAAATTTTAGCAATTTTATGGGCATATCATACAACATACAAGTAGTCGATGGGTTCGACACCATTGAAGCTTTTTTATGGACATGAATAACTCATGTTGTTCCACTGTTGATAAAATGCACAAACGTGTCGACTATATTAAAATACAACACAAAGTTGCAAGAACAATGCATTAGACGGTTACATCAATTATCGGAAGATTGAATGTATGCATTATATCATCAAAAAATAATAAAGACCAACAAAAAACATGGCATGACTAGAATATTCAAGCTAAACATCTTCAAGTCAGTAATTTAGTCCTACTATACAATAATCTAGTCAAAGGAAAGCCAAATAAACATGAAATTACATGGCTCAGTCCATTTTTCATTGAAGATATTCAACCATCGAGAGAAATTCAATTAAAAATGTTACAGGGCCACCTTTTCAAGTCTCTTATCAATGGTGCCCATTTAAAAAAATACATTTCATAAAAATAATTATTATAGGTTAGTTGTAAGACTGATTAATATAAAAGCTAACCAAATAATATGTGAAATATTAATTTCTTAATAATAAAATTAAAAAATAAAAAATTATCAACTTATTACTTTTTTTGTTTGTTTCTATTAAATTAAATTAATAAAATTAACAAAGAGTAGTTACAATTATAACCAACATAACAGTTGACATACCAATAAAAACAAATTCTAGGGATACACTAGGCAACCAAACCAAGTAACGTTATGGAGTGGGAAACTGGCCTACGCAACCTCTTAAGAGTAAAACAAAGTTTAGAATGACAATAATACAAAGATGATCGAGGTATAAAATACAGAGGAATAATTCAACTTGTGTCTCAAAACAAACATTCCACAGAGCAGACATGCAGGGTACAATTTCATAAAGCAGTAAACCTATAAGAAAAAGATGGCTGCTTACCAGGAAGCAGTTCGAGAAAACAATTCGCACAAAAATACCTCGTGTTTGACTCTAACAGAGCCCTGCATAAAAGAAAAAAGGAGGGACTCATAAGCCAGAGTAATCAAGTACTACCATCCCTCTCTAACATGTCACACACTTCTCACATTCCACCACTGTCAGATGATCCACAGAAGTCATTTCAAGATATTTCACATTTACTACCCACTAGGAGGGAAAGATGGTTAACCGATGGCATGCACGAGCGAGATGATGGTCAGAAAAAAATCACAAACTGAAGAGGCATTCTGCAGGAATTAAATCAAGTAACAATGATGGTGCATTTAATACCACTTCTACAAAAATCAAGGAGTGTGTTGGGCACAACCCAACTTGGCCTAGATTTTGGCAAAGACTCTGCATTTTGTGGGACAGAGTGTGCAATGGAGTGTGAAAAGGAACGTGAAGTAGATTGTGCAATGGAGCATTGTAAATATACCACACAATCTCTTAAGGGCTTTGGGGTGGGTTGAAGCCCCTCTTTTTTGTAAAAGCGTGCTATTTTGTAAGGGATCAATGGTTTTGGGACCATAGTTGCTTGTTTTAGGGATTCCATGGTATTTGGACCGTGGTATTTTAATGTTGTAACCCTTCGATGTAATAGTATATATAGGGTAAAATAATAAGAACATAATCTATCTTGAATTAGATCCAGGTCAATGTTATGGGTAAATTATTGTGATATGTAATTTGGTAGAGAAGGCGAGGCTCTGTAGCTGAGTGCACAGAGGACTGAGTCTGCAGCTGAGTGCACAGGCCAAGAACTGTTTTTTGTTTAGATATTTATTATATTAAGAATAATTTTTTGTGGACGTAGCCCTACACTAGGGTGAGCTACGGTGATTTGGTGTCTTGATGTGTATATTTTCTTATTATCTATTGTAAAGTAGAAGTTATTACAATTCCATTTTATTTTAGCACAATAATGGTTTATGGTTTTATATGGCATGTTTAAGTGATTAATCTAATGTGGCAAAGTGATTTATAATTGCTAAGAATAAGATAGCATAATAATACCACATCCCCTAATCCTTCAAGGTTACAGAAACCTAGTTCTACATCCTGCCATAGTCACTTCAGGTGAGACTGTGATCTGCTTGTAGGTCATTGCCGAAAGTGCTAATGATTGAGGGTTTTATTGGTGCACAGTATAAATTGAACTTGGGTTAGCCCAAACCAAGCCAAAAAATGGTTCCATTACCAAGACCAGGATCTATTTGAGGGATATGTGGATGTGACACCCATCAGAGAAATAAATTCACGACTGGATAGAACTAAAAGAGCAAAAATTTTCGAATAAAAAAATAGAAACCCTCGTCTAACATCCGAAGTTTGGTTATTGAAGTATATTTTTACAGAACAATACAAGATTTTCTCTGCTTCATTTCCTATCAAGTTGTATGAGTAGATATTGAGGTTAACCAAAATGAAGAACTATTTTAAAGGTGATGACCCTACTGTGTGGAATCTCGAACTAATACAGTGACTCAAGAGCACTAACAATAGGATTTCAAGGGCTTTCGATTTCTAGATTGATAGCATCTTGGGAGGATTCATTACTGAGTTCACCATAGGCTCGATCATGTCCTACAACTAAGTGGAACAAAAATTATTCAAAGGACCGTGAGGTAAGTATTTAAAATCTCCAAAACTTTGGATTAAGATGCTTCTGTTTGAAAACAGAGTTTTATAGATGCAACGAGATTACAAGTGTACTTATGTTTGGAATAAGAGAGAATAAATTGGAGCAAGAGACTAGAGTAATGTGAAGTGGAAAGAGATATAGAGAAGATGCCATAAAGATATCTCATGGACAAGATCCAAAGAACTTTATAGAGACTTATTATAGTCCTATTTTGAGTGGATCTAAAAGCGAAGGAGAAGAAAACCACCCTGATGACCCCCAGGTAACTTCACAGTATTCACCCTTCCGGCTTGAGAGTTCGTAGAAGCCATAATTTAGTAATAGCCAGGGTGTTTTTGGCTTTCCCCCTACCCCTTCCCCTCCAAGAAGAAGTATGGCTGACAATATTAAGCTACCCATTTTCAAAGGAATTGGATTGGAGGATCCAAAACAGTTTTGGTTTTTATGTGAAGTTGTATGGTTAGCAACGACATCAAGAATGGTTTATAGTTGTGTGGCTATGCATATGAGATTTCCATTGATGCAACAAAATATATAAAGTCAAGTCGAATCTCTAAAGATTGCAATGAAATTGAAAGATTTGCCTATTGGAGACACTAATGCAGGCATGCACTAGATTTAGAATCATCTAGAAAGCCTAACCCTACATATACAAGACATCAAGAAAAGAAAAGAAATTAGAGAAGAAGTATGGTGTACAAGGTGCATATCAAAGGGTCATTCTAAAAAACAATGCCTATCTTCAGAAATTACATGGCTAGAGGGGCGTCGAATCCCTTGAATGAAGGATCCATCTATTGGTGAAAAATATGTAAGACTAGAGGCCAACATCGTTAAGAAGATTGTTACTTGTTACGTAAATGTGTACAAACTCTAAGGAATCTATAGTGCAAATTTTGTAAATCAGTAGAACACGATGAGAATAATTGTTGGGCTTACGAACTAATGATGGAGCGCAGTGTTAACACTTATATAATGCAAGTAGAAGATCATGGACATGAGTATAATGGAAAACATAGTGGTTGAGGAGGTTACCAAGGTAGAGGTCAACGTGGTGGAGCTGGTCGAGGACATGGACAAATCATTTTCTATAACAACGCCCATCCAGGTCATTTTGCAAGAGACTGCCAAAACCCCACAACGACATGTAAGTACTATAAATCTTGTGCCCATGTAATTGAAGAATTTCCTATACTTATGGTGAAGATGCAAGAAAAAAAGGAATCAATGGTCGACACTAAATATTCAAATGATGACTGCTAAAAGGAGGATCGATGAACCTTGAATTAGTATTGTCACTAGAAGTGGGGCTACGACCAGTGGTGATAAATTGGATGAAAAGAAAGAACCTCAAACTGCCTAAGTCAGAAAGACTGATGAGAAAGTTCCTGTTTTTGATATTCAGAAAAAAAAAAAAAAAAATAAAATAAAAATAAAAAAAAAAAATAAAAAAAAAATAAAAAAATAAAAAAAAATTAATAATAATAATAATAATAATAATAATAATAATAATAATAATAAATAAATAATAAATAAATAAATAAAAATAAAATAAAAATAAAAATTATGGAAGAAAATAGAAGTTTTATGGATGTTGGAGCTTCGACCTCTAGTGCACAGCCAAAGCTTGATCAGAAAAGTAACAGCAACGCATCATTAGTTTCAACACAGAATTGAGCTCCAACACATAACCGAGCTCCGAAACAAGACCAGGATTCAACAAATCAAGTAGGTATTTTAAAGTCTTTTCTACACACTTGTATGAATTTTTTAAGAGATCAAAAGTTTATACAAGGGCTTCAGGAGTTGATAGATTCCTATGCATCCAAAGAAACACTGCAAAGTGATATGTGCATTGTCAATAATTTACATCAATAGAAGAGAACTAGAAGAAATATGAGGCTTAGTGCGTAGATAGGAGAGTATGAGATCGATCAAATTATTCTGGATCTGGGATCTAATGCTAATGTCTTGACGAAACAGACATGGAAATTAATGGGTAAGCTGAAGCTACAATGGTCACCTATTCAGTTAAGGATGGAAAATCAATAAAAGATCTTCCCTCTTGCTGATTTTGAAGTAACATAGATTGTTGATGATAGTAACCCTTATCCTGCATTTCTTGGAATTAACTGGGAATTTGACAATATGACCATAATTAATCTGAAGAAGAGACAAATGATATTTGAAAGAAACAATATGAGAGTAATTGTTCCCTTGGATCCATCAAAAGGAGTAAGATATACAGAACCCATCAAAGAAGAATATTGCATAGTTGACATAGACAATATCTATCAAATGACATCGAAGGAACAAGATTGTGTTATCCCTATTGCGGAAGGTAAGTTGAGTTGGGAGTGTGATAGTTATTGTACCTTATACTTAGAAGATGAATTGGAAAACCAGCAAAATAGGCTGCATGAAGTATCCACAAGGTGCAGTGCAAGAATTACCAAATCAGTTTTCTATATGATATTTGAGGTATGTAACCTACCTTCTTATGATGGCTTAGGTTATGTAAATACTTTTCTTAATGATTGTTAAGAAAATGTTTCAGAAAATCAAAGGTTGTCAGCCTTAGATATAATCCTTAAAGCTACCCCTGCTAGATGGTGGAATGCACACAAGAAGAATATAGGAGGTTGGCAGGAATGTCGAAGATTGATGGGGATAAGGTTTGGACAAATAGATGCAAGTATGGAGATAAAATATGATGGTGAAACTAGTCCTAGGAAGGATATCCATCTATGCACTACAACATGGAAGGAGATTCCACAACAAGAATGGGTACATGGATTTATTCATACATTAGAGAAAATCCCTAAGAACTGGTACCTAGAAATAGATCCTCGACATGGTACAATGAATTGGGAAAACACAGTTGGTTTCTTCATGTTAACATTTTTCCCATGCATAGATTTGGCCCTTCGAATTGTCAAGAAGAGGATCTTTGAGAATGTAACCCCACTCACATGGAAACAACCTGATTGGGCTGCACAAATAGAAAATGCACTGGAGTGTTATAACTTCACTGCAAATGAAGAAGAAGATCCTCGCAACATTGACATAGCAGAGTCAGAAGGATATCGCGAAGTAATTGGACCTAATCTAGAGATACCAGATACAACAAAGCCACTGAAGACCAAGAAGGTGAACAAGGGATAAGAAAAGGAACCCAAGTTTGCAACAATAATATATTACTAGGATGAAGAGACAGTTAGTAAAGTTACAAAGTTACTTCATGAATATCACGAACTATTTCCCACCAAGTTTTCAGAAATGAAGGGTATAATAGCAGATCTACAAGTCATGAAGATTATCCTTAAGCCTAATGCGAAGCCAGTCAAGAAAAGACCTTATAGGCTGAACTCAAAGTATAAGGAGAAAGTGAAAGTAGAGTTTGATAAGATGATAACAGCATGAATTATTGAACCTATAGAAGAATCAGATTGGGTGAGTCCTATGGTAGCTTTTGAGTTATGAAATTGGTATGTTTCTTTCCCCTTATTTCTCTAGTTTAATATTTATTTTGCAATATTTTTAAGCATAGTTGACAATAATTTGATAGATAGAGATTTCATAAACACAGTTAATCATATTCTTGTAATTCATCTTATTGATAAGTTAAGATGAATGTTTTAGATATCTTTTCGCTCTAAATTTGTGTTATTTTGTGAATAGGAAATCTGATGGATAGTTGTTGTTCCCTTAAAGAAGATGAAGAAAGATTGCGTCTTAAGGACTATTGTGTTAATATTGGCATGCCGATCCAAGATTTGTATTGACTCACATAAGAACAGATACAGGAAAGATATGATCTGATTTTCTAATTTAAAATAAGAAATCCTAATAATATTATGATTCTCAGGATAGGTTTATCATTCCAATGTTAGAATTTGTTGCAATATATATTAAACTGTAGTGAGAAAGAATGAAAGTTGTGATTTCCTAATTATTCTTGGTGAACTGTAAAGGTGAACAACACAATTGCTCTAAATATTTACATACCATTTTTGTACCTGACTTTGATGTTAATTAAAATTTGAACGATTTGACTTTAATCTTTATACTGAGTTCTCTTTAAGGAAATTGTCTCTGGAGACATTGGGCCTAGTCGTTGGAAATATTGTTGTCTTCTTATGTATTATGAACTTTCGCTTCCTTTCATATGCACAATTGTTGTTCTTAGTCAAAGGATTCAATTTGTAATTTCATTGCATAGACCCTGATATTTAAAATCTATGTTGTGTGAATCCTTGAAGCTTGTCATTTAGTTGTGTGAAGATTTACATTTCCTGCAACAGATTTGTTATGAATTCTTACGATCTGATTTTTGATATTATTTCAGAATTCCCTTACAATAGAGTGAATTTCCATTTCTTTGTCTTATTGTCAATGAATTTGGGTAATTAGTGATTGAGTATAGATTCTTTCTGAAAGCGTTACTCATACTGAAGTTTTGCGTTATAGTTAGATAATTGGTTTAACAAAATTCAAAGTTTGTTCTTGAATTAGTTAAGCAGTTCCGTGATTCTTGTAGAGTGGTTCATTAGATTGAATTCTCTTTTTAAAAGTGCATTTTCATAGTTTATGCTTTATGATAGTTTTGCATACACTCCTGTAATTTAAAGCACTATCCCTATATAAATTGTGTCGATAACCTTGTAATAGAAAGACGAACTCTAGGTTGATTTATTAATGATAAAGCACTAAGTTGATTCCTTAGGAACAACTTAGCACCCAACATTTTGGTATCATTGTCAGGGAGGTCATCAAAGGAGTGATAAATCGTATCTCTGAAGGGCCGAGTATTAAAAACGGGAGGTAGTAACCTACATATGCATCAAGTAAAGAGCTTGTGTCAGTGCCCACCTTTGGTTGATACATTTGAATTATGTATATGTGTATGACTAAGAAGAATAATATGAACTAGGTAGAAATAGAATAGAAACCTCTACCAAAAACCACAAACACCCAGGGTCCAGTGAGCCTTGCAATAATGACCTTGATAGACAAAATCATTTGAAATGTAAATCTCAAGCATCATTAGGCCCTTGAACAACATCTAGGAAGGGCTCTACTATTACCCATTGAGTAATAGAATCATCAACTACACATTAGGGGATTTTTGAGGTCTAAAATGAGATTCCTAAGGAAATTATAAAATAGTAGAGGAAATAATAAAATAATATTAGATGACATCATCAAAGTTTAGAGGGAGAAAAGAAAAAAACTATTTTTTGAACTTGTATTTTCAACTTATCTCCCTAAGGGTTTACTCAAATTTCTAGCGGAAACACTTGTTGGTTGCATAATTTGATTCCTCATCGAAGGAATAGCCACGTTTCATACTTTCGATGGATCCTTCTACACGAAAACTGAGAAATACATGAAAAACATGATTTTTTCCTGTAGCATGGTCCATCGAAACTATGAAACATGTAGGAATTAAATTTTTCATCCAATGAGTAATCCCACTCAAAATTTGAGTAAAACCTTACGGATATAAGTTGAAAAAACAAGTTGAAAAAAGTAGTATTATTATTTTATTATTTTTTAATATTTTTACTCCAAAAATGGTGAATAATCCCCCATGGTTGACATCATCATGAATCCTATTGGTTCTTATAAAGTTTATTTTGGTTGTACATTTTTCTTAGGAGGCCCATTTTAGACCTCAAAATTCCCCTAATGAGCTCATGCTGAGATTCATAGCTAGACAAAAGGATTGGAACAAAGCTTTCAAGATACACCTATCGAGTATCACAATCCTCCTGATGAGGGGAATTCTTGCCATTTGAAAGAAGGGGAGGGAAAAATGAGTAGAATAGAATCTAGACATATTGAGATAAATCTGTACGTTCCAGAACTTGGACCCCTTGCAACTCCAGTTAGAGAAAGGATATCTAAAGTCCCTTATTTGAGTAGTGTAGTAAGACCCCCTTGAGGATTAAACGTAGTAAATCCCCCTGTTGATTTTGGGTAGCATTGGATGTGCTCTAGCCACTAAAACTAGTGGAGAGGCTAAAGCACATGATATCTCCAATATCCAGAAATGGTTTGGGTAGATTCTAAACAGTTTGGGAGATCTTAAAATAATTAATATTTTTACTGGAGCCCCTAAGTCTAAACTTATGGAAAATAAAATATCAATGTGAGTTAATATAAAACTATGTTAGAATGGTCCAAAAGTCATGGATGAAGCCAAATCCAATCTTAGTCATTGATTAGAGATTTAATCTTGGTTGTTGATGGACCAACGAGAAAAGTATAAGAGGAGGAATGCACCGAGAGAGATCAAGAACTCGATTTTCTGGGGCAGGGTTTGCTGAGGAAATTTAGTGAGTGATCTGAGTTGTAGCTGAGGGGCAGTGAATACATAGTATAGAGGCAGAGTTAGTATTGGGAGGATTAACACAGAAGCCGCGAGAGGGTGATGTAGAACCAATATCTAGAGGCCACGCAGAGCCAGAGAGGGCCAACGTGTGAGATGCAGAGGCTCTAGATGCTGACGCAAAGCCCAGAGAGGATGACACTAGGCCAAAGACGTTGATGCAGGGCCTAGAGGCAGCACTGGGAGATTTTTTGTGGGACAGACTTGGAGCTGGAGAGCCGAATAGGATGACGCAGTCCCTATCAGAGTGACGCAGAGCAGAAGAAGTTGCATTGTTCCTGTGGGATCGTTCATCTATTGATTTAGCTGAAATATTTGTCTTTGACTGATAGGTACTACTGTTGAGGGAATTATCTATTAGGTGAGAAATTTCTGTCACCCAAGTTGTATTCTGAAACTGCATAACAATAAAACCCTTTGAATAGTTGCACCGGTTTTCCCACATTGGGTTTTCCCACTTTTAGTTTTTCTAGGGACATTAGTCCAAAAACAACAGTGTCACTCGTGTGCTTATTTTTCCTTTATTTGATGATCTATATGTGTTGATCTTGTACTTGTATTTATTTTCAGTATTTATATGGTAAATAAATTGTTAAGTAATTGAACAAGTAGGAAGAAATAAATCAGATAGTACAAGAAGAATTCCTAATGGGTTAAACTTAGAAATTCCAACACCCCCTGATTATGAAATCCCTGAGAACTACTGGAAATTTTCGACCAAATGGAAAATCAGGTTCACCCAAACCAAGGACCTCCAACTCAAACCTCAACCATAGAATATCCTATAGTTGATCCATTGGCTAATGCTCCTATGAAAGCCATTCCATTGCAAAGTATTCCAACCTTTCATGGGATGACCTCAGAGGACCTCGATGCATTTTTATTTGAATTTGATGTTCTATGTAGAGGGTATGATAATACAACTGATTCCAAGAAATTGAATTTGTTTCCTTCCGCTATAAAGGGATAAGCTTTACGAGGGAGGAACTATAGATTGTTGGGATGCAATGAAAAGTTATTTTCTTACCAAATATGAAGATTATTATCGATCGAGGTATTTAAACGATGAAATCTTTAAAATGACTATGAAAGACAATGATACTTTAGAAGAATACGCTGAGAAATTTCAATACAACCTACAGAGATCACCTTATACTACTTTACCAAAGGAAGTGCTAAAAATTAATTTAATTAAAGGCATGGAAGATGAATGGATAGAGACAATGAATTTGATGGGGAAAGGATATACTTCCCAGGGAGGATATGATAATATTGTCAAATTGTGTATTAGGTGCTTATGAGGAACTACACAGACTAGATCTGGAATTAGAGATTCTCTCACTCGGACCAGCAAAACTCTAGGTGGAGGTGCAACTCGAGTGGAAATTGGTACTCTTAGAAGATTTTAAAACGGATATTTTGGGCACATTAAGTTCACAGTTGGAATTTTTGCAGGCCAAGCAAAGACAAGCCGAAGCAGAATGACCCTTAGTCATGTTTTATCCCTGTTGCCAAAAGAAACACAACCATAGGAAATGTCCATTGGATAAGATTGAAACATGTGTTATTTGCACTAAAGAACATTCAACATATTGATGTCTGTCACTCCAAGGATTGAAGGTTGTGTTCAAAGAAGTAGAAGAAGATCTAGAACCATCATATCACATGGCACGTCGATGACAATGGAAAGGTTGTCCCTTAGGTATGATGCAAGATCCATCTTCTTTTTATTTGGGTCATTATGTTCAATAAAAAAATTCCTAGATCTTCATGACAGGGACATCCATCCTTTGAATCCACTTGGAAATCCAGCCTTATCCCACACAACCTTGGACAAATCACACTTGTTGGGTATGTATGGCCTAATCAACAATATTCCACTCCACCCTAGAAAAATGTAGCCAACAACCCCTATCCTTCACAATGGAATAATCCATCCATGCAAAACTCAATGTGGCATCAAAGTTGGCAGCTCCCAAAAAGATCAATCAACCCACATGTTGGGACTCTTCCCTAACCTTAACCATCATTACAAGCTCCATTTCAGTTACCCTCAAATCGCCCAACTCCAATATAACCATAATTACAACCTCAACCCAATCCTAATCTGAATAACGGACTTGTTCAATATGTACAAATTATCAAAAATTTAGATTATGAAGTAAATCCTCTAGAATGCAATGAATTATGACTGTGGTCTGGATGAGTTGTCTTCCCTGAGAACAATAAAGCTAATCAAGAACCGGAAGAAAAGGAAACATGAATAGAAGAGAAACCTGTAAAACCTCCAAACATAATTATTGTTGAAACATAACTAGATGATGTTGTTATCAATCAAAAGATCTCTGATAAAACCATAACAACTTCTCCTCCATTCCCCAAAAGACTTACAATAATTAAACCGACCATCTATCGTGATTTTGATCTTATAGGGGAACTGAAAAATCTATATATAAAATCTCCGCTCCTTCAGGCCATACGATATGTTCCAATTTATGCCAAAGCAATTAAAGAATTATGCAGTAAAAAACTTAGAAGGAAACCCAAAGACCTACCAAGAGTTCACCTTGTAGGAACATTATTTGATCTCATCTTAGGAAAATAGGTACCCATCAAGTATGATGATTTAGGCAATCTCGTAGTAACTGTCCAAATTCAAGGTTGCACCTTTCCAAATACCTTGGTATATTTAGGACCAAGAATTAAAATTTTAACTCATGAAACCTGCAATATTTTGGGCATTACAACTTTAAAGCCAAATTCAACTTTATTAGAACTAGTAGATAGATCGGTAGTCAGGATTGAGGGTACTCTGGAAGATATTATTGTATATGTAGACTCCTCAAAATACCTAGTAGATTTTTTGGTCATTGATCCAAGAAATAGATTGGATGGGCACCCTCTGATATTAGGGAGGCCATGGTTGGAAACAAAAAACGCATATATAGGATGTCAGATAGGAAATATGATGATTACCAAAGGAAACTCTAGCAAAAATCTCATCTTATACCCACCTGTCAGACCCAGCCCGCCTATTGAAAGTTATTGACCACGCCCACCCATGTACCAAGAAGAAAACTTATGCTCCCCTCTTATATTAGACAAAGCCCTCGAACTTAAAAACCAGATAGAGGATGATGTAATCAACGGTTTTATTAACACATCATCTACCATAGGAAATCCAACATGTCAAATGTTGAAAGCTATACTTGATAATGAAGTGGAGAGAGACCCATTAGAAATTCCAAACAGTGATCATATACCCACAATTTCATTCATAATAAAACACCAATTAAAATTGAACTAGGTAAAAACCTCAATATTAATTCTAATCTAAGAGATCAACAATAGGAAAAATTAATCCAGATTATTCACAAATATAAGAAGGCTTTTGCCTGGGAATATTTGGACATGAAAGATATTGACCCACAACTATGTACTCATCACATTTACATAGAGAAGGATGCTCAGGCTATTTGATAGCCCCAGAGAATATTAAATCCACATCTCAGGGATGCAGGCAAATAGGAATTACAGAAACTGTTGGATGTTAATTTTATATATTTCAGACAACCAATGGGTTTCTCCCTTAGTAGTCGTCCAAAAAAAGAACAAGAAATCAAGGATCTGTGTAGACTATAGAGAACTCAATAAGGCCACTCAGAAATACAATTTCCCCCTCCCATTCGTAGACCAAGTCCTTGACACTCTCACTAGGAATTTTTTTTTTCTCTTTCCTAAATGGGTTCAGCGGGTAGAATAAAATCCAGATCACCCCAGAAAATCAGGACAAAACCACATTTACTTTTCCATGAGGAATGTTCGCATATATAGTTTTACCTTTCGGGATGTGTAATTATCCAACCACTTTTCAAATAGCGATCTTGAGTATTTTCTCCAATCTAATCAACGAAGGACTTGAGATGTACATGGACGACTTCACCCCACATGGTGATGAGTTTGACCAAGGTTTGAAGAATTTATAAAAAGTGATTGGAAGATGTATTGCTATTATATTATGCCTCAACTGTGAAAAATTCCGTATGATGATGACTAAAGGTGTAGTTTTAAGACATTATATCTCTGTTTCTGGTATTCAAGTGGGTTTGATGAAGATTGAGGTAATTCTTAATCTACCCACACCCTGTACACCAACAAAGGTACATAGTTTTATTGGGTATGACAGATATTATCGCCAATTTATAGAACATTTCTCAAAAATAGCTCCACCATTGTTTGCTTTAAGAGGTCGTCGAGTTTCACTGGACTGACAAATGTGATGTCGCTTTTGCAGATCTTAAAAATTTGGTCTCAACATCTCCTGTATTAAGAGGACCAAATTGGAATTTTTCCTTTCATATTTCGTCAAATGCATCAAATACAATGATAGGTGTTGTCCTTGGACATGAAGAAGACAAGAAACCATATGCCATATACTATATTAGAAAAAATCTTACACCAGCCGAATTAAATTACACAGTGACAGAGAAAGAAGTTTTAGATGTTGCATATGTTATTAATAAATTTTGTCATTATATAATAGGATACCCATTTTTCTATACACAGATCATTCTGTTATTCAACATTTAGCTAATAAATAAATTACTAATGGTAGGGTGACTTGATGGTTATTGTTACTGCAAGAGTTTGATATTACCATCAAAGACTTCCCAGGGAAAGAGAACCTCGTCTTAGATTTCTTGTCTTGTGTACCTAAGATAGTTGACCTCTCGCTAGTGGATGATCAATTCTTGGACGAACATTTTTTTGTCATAACAGTTCAGACACCTTCATATACAGATGTGGAAAATTGTTTGGTAGCAGGAAATCTACCAACACATTTATCACCACGAGAAAGGAAATTGATTGTTCAACATAGTGCTTGATTTTCCTAGATAGATGGGTATCTCTTCCATACAGGTTTTGATTTTCAAATTCAAAGATGCATTAGGGAAGATGAAATTTATGACATTATGAAGGCTTGCCATGATGAACACTTTCGTGCAATTTTTCTTTTATCTTTGAATTGGACAAAAGGTACTTCAGAGGGGCTATTATTGGCCCACGATATTCAAGGACACCAAAAAGTATGTTCATGCCTGTAATAGCTACCAAAGAATGGACCCGCCAGGCCAAGCTGATGAAATTCCCTTGCAACCACAACTAGTAATAAATCCCTTTGAAATATGGGCCTTAGAATTAGTGGGTCCTTTCAATCCACCATCAAACCAAAAAGTGTACATCCTAGTTTGCACCGACTATGTAACTAAATGGGTGGAAGCAGTAGCCCTTCCAAAATCTATAGAAGAAGTAGTTGCTAGCTTCTTATTCGAACTATTTGTGTAATATGGTTTACCAAGAGAAGTAATAGCAAATGGAGGATCCCAATTTATAGCTCACAATATTACCACCACCCTTCGAAATTATCATATTAAACATAGAGTTACTTATCCATATAACCCCCAAGCAAACAGGCAGGTGGAGAGCACTAATAAAGTTCTGGAGGCAATTTTAACAAAAATAATATCTACGAATCGTCGAAACTAGGAAGCTTAACTGCTAGAAGCCTTATGGGATTATTCAATGAAATGGCATAACACTACTGGCCACTCCCCATACCAGCTTGTTTTTGGCAAGAAACCCATTTTTTTGATTGAATTTGAAATAAAGACTCTTAAAATTGCAAGAGAAGTCGAGTTGGATTTCATAGAAGCACAAAAAAATGCTTGCAATAGCTTAATGATCTAGATGAACACACTTATTATCTTTGCGACGTACAACTGTTATCCAACAATAGAGGGCCAAGTGGCATGATCGCCTCATTAAAAATAAATCATTTCAAAAAGGCGACTGGGCATTGATATATAACTCTAGATTTCGGGATTTTCCAAGAAAACTTCAAACGAGATGGCTTAGACCCTATGAAATTACTGAATTTCATAATAATGGTACAGTGAACCTGACCAGCGTTGATGGGTCTGGAACCTCTTTTATTGCAAATGGACACTGGATCGTCTTTATCACCAACAACTTACAAAGGAGTCTTACTACCATGAGATAAGTAATGATTCTAATTTCCAGATTGTAGTTGATTGGGGAGGTAACCTAACTGCTACATCTCCTTGAAATTCTAAAATAAATCCTTGCATATTGTACATATTTTATATACTTTTTCTGTGAAAATTGCTTAAATTTTTTTCTAAATAAATAACAGAAATAAGGGAGAAGAGATTGACATTTTAATATAACCTGTTGATTCTATCATAGTCGTTGTTCCTTTCATTTACAACTACTATTATCTTTTAGACAACTTGTTGTTCCATTAGCGGTACAATGACCACATTATTTACCATAACCATTGTCTCCTTGGTCACAATTGTTGTTTCTTTGCAACTCAACCCGGTGTGCCTTTAATCATGGTTGATGTTTCCTTCATCACAGTTGTCATTTCCTCACAGCAAATCTTGTATCACGTTTGTTGTTTCCTTAATTATAATTGTTTTTCCTTTTGTTAAATCCCCCTTTCCCTTAGGAACAACTCCTGTTTCATCTTCACATAACTTATCACCATAACCATGTTATTTCCTTTTATAGTAGTCATCATTTTATCACAGTTGTTGTTTCCCTTTTTCACAACCACTATTACCTTTCACACTAGCTGTCGTTCCCCTTGGAAATTGGTGAGCTCCAGTATTGCAGCAATGATGCTGCAATTCTTGGGACTCCCTACTTTACTTTTATCAACCCAGTAGTTCGTAACAAACTTGGAAGCGACAGTGTTGTATGCACAGGTACTAGCTCTTACTGTAGGCTGTCACTTGATCAGCTGGCACAAGTTCACTAGGAGCTTAAGCCAACTTCTATGAGTTCTTAGAAGAAGATTTTAGCTGTGATGGGAGAAATCTAACTCAAAAGAGGCTATTCTACTTGCAGAAAGAAGATGAAAACTGAAAAGAAACGCAAACCCTAGCAAACCGTAATTTTACCCACTAACCCTACTTTTGCAAGAAAAACAAAGGAAACTACTGAAATGGATTCCATTGACTACTGAAAAGGTAAAATGCATGTATTCAAGCTACTTCTAAAGGAAAATGTAGAAAAATAAACTTTTTGTACTTTTGAGCAATTTTATGTACAATTATTATGCTTGTGTTTTAACTATTTGTGACTGTGCAGAGGTTTGGTGGCGAAGGGAGATGGAGTTGGCTATTGCAGGAGGTTGGGAAGGTGTGGAGAGGACCTAAGAAGTCCCTAGTACCCCTCTGGAGATTTCCATTGTGATCGGACTTCGAAAAATCGCTCGCATGAACTTCTACAAGAAGGATGCAGGGGATCTACAGGGAATTCTACAGGAAGTTCTACAAGAGGAGGCCGAAAGTGAATTTTGGAGGTTTGAAGGAGGAAAAATGGTGGGAAAAGGGAAAGGAAGGCTGGATGGAGGTGTCAAAGGGTATAGGACTCTGTCAATGAAGTTCAAACATGAAAAATATGGTTGGATGTTTTCAAATGTCAAGGAAGCGATTTTGCACAAGAATGTAGAAATTAGGGAAGCTTGGGAAATTATGGCAAATGAGTGGAGGAAATCTTGAGAGATGGATTGGAGAAGGTTGTGTGATGGAAGAATGATAAGCTGGAGGGTTCTACAAGTGAGCTGCACACTTACTTTTCAAAATTGTCCCAAGCAATAACTAAAAAACAGAGTTTTACCTATTTTAACCTAATTCTGCCCTAAAAACTAGAAGTGTAGAATAGAACTTTATGGACAGGAAATTATGAAAGAAAACCATAGAAATTGAACAAGAATGGATCTAAGCATGTAAATACAACTAATATTAACTTCTCCAACTCAAAATCTCTCACTGCCAATTGCATTGGAAAGAAAAAACAATGTTTTGGTGGCAGCAAGAGTGCCTTGGTCTCAATTCATGGTCCCACAGAGGGAGAAAGGAGATCAAGGTCTGCTTGGTAGAATTTTTGTGGACCTTCTTCTATTATTGCAGAAAACTATCTAATCAACCTAAAACCAGAACAACTATTCTAATCATCAAAAAAAACCTAAGTAACAAAGCAAGATTTAATCTAAACAACAGAAATTATTTCATGAATGCAAGAAAAACACATATAAATACATCAAGGAGGTTCTGGGCACTTGGGTTGGGCCCAACACCAAGAGCTACAGCTCCCTTAGAAAGATCAGTGCTGGTTCAAGGCTAGATTAGTCTTCATTCATCAAAAAATAATAGGCACATCACAAAAATGTCAGCAGAAAGAGCTCGAAAATGAGTTGAATACAGGGTTGCATTAAAGTGCGAAAATAGATTGTTCAATAGCTAACCTACTGAGGCTTGAAGACTTCTTATTTATACAAGTGAGGACTCCCAATAGCCCTCCTAAACTTTAGGAACTCGACTGCCTAAAACTGCAGATAACAATAACTTCACTAGACCTGCTCGGCTGCCCCTTGTGATCATTGATGTGGTGGCCTTTGAACTCTGAGCTGCTGGTGGAGAACTCAAGGAAGGGGTCATCAATGTAGGAGGCACCCCTCCTATAAGTCCTCAGCCTAGTTTCTTTGAGTTTTGGCTGTGAATCTGCTCATAAATGCCTGGTCTTGGTCCAAAAATGTCCAAAAATCTGCAATAAACACTCATTAGACTTTGAGGTAAAGTGACTATCCCCATTCACTCAAATAACATAAATATATTCAAATACATGCACAAAAATATGGAGAATGGTGGATTAAATGGAAGCAATAGGAAAAATGAGCCCATATAGTTACCCATTTCTGGGGCTCATCATCACCCCCTTGTTGAATGGGTTGCTCATCCTCTAAGTAACTAATCCAGTTCTTCATCCTTGATAGTTTTAACAACTTCCCTGACATCCCAAGCTTCTGAGGTGATGTCCTCTTCCCTGTCATGAAAACCTGCCTTTCTATCCACTTCCTCCATTGCCTGTTTTCTTCTTCTTCCTTAACCCCTTCCAATAGTCCTAAGAGTAGTGGAGGACTGAACTTAAGGCCAATCCAGTTGGCTTTCAAGTTTTGCATTAGGTATTATAGTGGGTTTTTCAAGTTTCTCCTCTTCTTTCTGTTCCTCCCGTGTTTCCTGCTCTTCCTCTATTTGAATAGTTTGTGTCTGCTCATGCATTTATTCCTCAATTTCCTCTTTCTCTTCCTCCTCGTCACTGCCAGATGGGCTGATATCCTCAGTCAAAGTTTTGATGTCATCATCTCTGGACATATTCCTGGAAATTTCCCAAGCTATGGGAATGATATATGTATGTAAGGCATATTCTACCAACAGTTTGATGAGCCCATAGTGGGCCAGCTGGTTTGGGACCCCTGAATTTAGCTTGGTGCCACATTCTATTAAGGACTGGAGGAGGAAATATGGGATACTGAGTTTCCTAGCTAGAGGTAGGTCCATCCCATACCTCAATTCATGCAATAGCCTAAAGTGGTAACCATAAATTATGTTGAACCTTCCTTCACAAGTGATGTATTTCATTATTTGGTAGTTGACTTCACTCTAGGGAGTAGGTAAGCTTGTCCTTCTCACCCCATTTTTATTCTCTACAGGATGCTCCCCAGGTTGAAAAAATGTTTTCTTGGCAATCTGTCCCAATGCTTCTTCCTCCTTGCTCCAAGGGAGCCCAAGTGGAAGACTTGTGATTTGACTGATAAAATCAGGTGTGAGCTCCAGGGTCAGACCCCTGAATTTGGCTATAGCATGTGTTTTCGAGTGGGGTCTTAAGGACATAAAAAATTCTTTAGTTACCTCATCATCATGTCCATGTATTCTTTCAAAGAAAATCATCCAATTGGCCCTAGTGAAGAGGGCCACCACCCTAGGGTGTTCATGCAATTGGTTGGAGTTCAAGGGCTCCCTCCTCATAAAACCTCCTGGCATGGTGTTTAGTGCTTTTTTTTTTTAAAGAATGCTCAGGTGAGAAAGTAGGCAAAACAGAGGGATAACTGAATTTTTCTTTTTTTCTGAAACCATATAAGGAATTTCCCATGTGCTTTCTCCTTACAACATCAAATTGCAATGTTTCCCTTGTTTCAAACTACTCTTACCCTGAATTTGATTTTCTGCTTTTGGAAAGAAAGTTTTTTTTGACAGAACAGAGGATAACTAACACAGGGTTTTTTCAGAGGGTAGACAAATATGTAAATACGGTTTTTTTTCTTTTACACAAGCTGGTTTCTATGGTTGCATGTGTTTTATTTACAGTGGAATGTGAGAAAGAAGAAGATAGACTTCGAATGCAGAGAAGAAAATAGAGAACTGTGTAGAACTCAAGGAAAATATGCAGGTGGACTTTTAAGCTTCACTCTCCTTTCTTTCAATCCAATGTTGTGTTTTTTATCCACCACCTTATACAAATAAGTCATATGTAGAGAGGTTTCCCGAGCCTACCTCGTTTTAAGCTCGAATTTTGACAAAAATACCGGGTTTTCCTTCTACAAGGTTGTGCTATGTCCTTCCTATAGGAATCCTCCGACTCCTATAGAATGCAACAATGCTCCCGTAGAGCCCGATAGGGGGAGGATTTTAAAAAACTGGCAGAAAACAGGTGGAGGACGACTAGTTTTTTGCTTTATAAGTGGTAGGTGAGTATTGTAGTCGAGAATGTCGTGAATGAAGAATGAAATAAAGGGTGGCAGAGGCTTCAACCACACTGTCTTTTAACTTTTGGTGTAATTCGTGGTGAGGAGGTGAGGTGTCCGGATGGGTACATTATCTCCATCTAGACTGTTGGTCCAACGTCACGGTCATAATGGTTCTACATGCCGCTTGACCACCATCACCTCCCTTACTCCCATTATATGCCGCCACCACTACTAGTCTCGAATTTTTTTCCCAGATTGACATACCACATGTGTTGGCTGTGCATCTGATCAACCGTTTGAATTTAATGGGGCTCGTTTGAATTCCATGAAGGTGCGTAACAGAATGAGGGTGGATAGTTAGTTGGCCATCGATTCCATTTGATTGACCATTCCCACAGTTCATGCAGTTTTGAAATATTATTCATGCAATCGAGGAATAGGTTTAGGCACTTACTTGCCTAGTTGCGGTTGTGTTATGCATATTTCGGACTTTGGCACTTCATTTCCTCGTTGTTGTTGTTGCTTGCACTCTGCATGCTTGGCCTTGGGATTTTTTGTTGATGATCTACTATTCAACATTACTCCTTGCATGTTTCATACATCCTACTGCGCTAACCTATCTCTGGAGTATGTTTTCCAAAGGGATCAGCGGCTACAGGAATCCTGTAGGATTTCTTGTAGCTGCTTCTCCTTCTGAAATTCAAGCTAATATTTGAGTAGGGTTGAAACTACTAAAGAAGGTCTCGAATCAAAAGAAATCACAGCTGGAGGGTATAGGTAGGGATGAGTAAAAATGCTACTGCCTTTATTTGTCATCATTTTTTCTTTTTGTTGTGTGTTTGCGGGATGATAGAAATAGAATTTCTATGTGTGGCTATGCAGGGACACAAAAATGAGTGGAGATGTAGGTGTACAGGGATGGAATGGTGAAATAGGAAGATGGATGGTGGCAGGGATGTTCACAGGCCTCATAGAAAACTTTCCAACCCTCGGGTCCATCTCTGAGATTGATTTTGGCCTTTCTGTAGTTTCTACAGGATCCTCCTATAGAATACACAGAGTTTCCTATAGGATGCAAAATTTCAGAAAAAATGAGACCAAAACTTGGGAAAGGATAACGGTGATGGGGTGATGGACTGTGAAGGGTGCATGTAGCCTGTCATGTCTTTTCCTCTTGTGCAACCCTCCTACAACCTGCAATGCCCTTCTTGCAACCTACAATTTATTCAAAAGAAGTTAGGTTTTCTTTTTCTTCTTTTTTTTCTCCTTTTTTTATTTTTATTTTTTGAGATAGCTGGGGTGCCACCAGGAGGTTTTCACCCTCACTGTCTGCCCTGGGCGCCTCCAAGAGGTTTTCACCCAGGGATCTTTTATTCCATTTTTTTTTTTTCTAAGGGTGTGGGTGGAGTAGAGACAGGGACCTAATCCACTACCAACACTGATTTACCCAGAGTCTCAATGAACTCCTGCTTGGAAATGGGCTTCTTGTAGATCTTCAATCAATGCCCATTGACAAGCATGGGGATGGATTCTTCATCAATGGTCCGGATAAGGACTAAACCGTTGTCATTGCATTTTTCTACTGTATATGGTCTCAGCCATCTGGCCCTCAACTTGCCCTTGAAATATTTGTACCTCAAATCATACAGCAGTGCCCAATCTCCAAGCTAACATTGTTTCTCTTTGAGGTGTCAGTCATGCCATTTTTTTCTTTGAAGCTAGACTACCTCTGAGTGGAGAAGGGTCTGCATTCTTTGTTCTTCTAATCCATTTAGCTGAAGCAGTTTTTCCTTTTGGGCATGGCTGAGGTCTAGGTCCAGTTTAGTTCCCATCCTTAATGTGTTATATTCAAATTCTATGGATAGCCAAGCCTTCTTCCCATAGACCAACTCATAGGGTGTGGAACCTGTGGTGGTTTTCCAAGTAGTGTTATAGGCCCAGGTGGCCACAATTAATCGATCCGCCCAATCTTTTTTGTTGCTGCTTACTACCTTAGTCTAAATCCCTTCCAAAGCTCTGTTAGTGACTTCAACCTATTAATTTGCTTGTGGATGATAAGGGGTGGAAGTTCTATGCTTAATCTTGTGATGTGTAAGCAGGTCTTTAATCAGATTGGAGGTAAATTGACTTCCTTGATCTGTAACTAATTCTCTCGCATAGCCAAAATTGTAGAAGATATTTTCCCTCAAAAACTCAGCTACTTTTTCTTCTATTTCTGCTTTGATTGCCTTTGTTTCTCCCCACTTTGTTAGGTAATCTGTGCACACAATGACGTAAGACTTCTATTTTGAAGGAGGGTTGATAGGACCCACAAAGTCCATGCCCCACTTCTGAAATAGCACGAAAGTCACTTGAAGCTGTAGGGGCATCTCATCCTTTGGAGTAGGTTTCCCCATCCTTTGACATCAGTCACATTGGCTGATGTATCTCCTAACAACTTGATGAAGAGTGGGCCAATAGTACCCTGCCTGCAAAATTTTGAAGGCAGTCCTCTTTGCTGCAAAGTGGCCCCCACAAGGCCCATCATGATAGCTTAGGAGCATGTCGAAAACTTCCTCCTCCCTAACACATCACCTAAAAATCTAATCTGGGCCAAGTTTAAAAAGATTGCCCCCAATCCAAGTGAATGGGGCACTTTTCCTCACGATCTTGCTCTTCTCTTTTGAGGATAGGTGTGGCAGAAACTATTCTGAAACCAAATAATTTTCTATATTAGCAAACCATGGAGAGAGTACTAAAATAGCAAATAGGTGTTCATCAAGCATTTGATCATCCACCATCCCTTCTTCACCTACAGGAAAATCTAGTCTAGACATAAAATCAGCAACAACATTTTCCTTACCTGGCTTGTCAACAACGGTCAAATCAAATTGCTGCAATAAAAGTAACCATCTAATGATATGAGCATTTACATCAGGTTTATTCATCAAATACCTAATTGCAGCATGATCAATATGTATTAATGTTTGATAGCCAATGATGTAGTGTCTGAACTTGTTTAGGGAATGGACTACAGCCAAGAGCTCTTTTTCAGTTACAGTGTAGTTTAATTCTATCTTGGACAGGTTTTTACTGAAAAAATATATGGCATACGGTAGCTTCTCTTCAAATTTTCCTAGGGCTGCTCCTATAGATTTGTTCGAGGCATCTATGTGAATGTGGAAAGGTAGGGCCCAATTTGGACATCTCAATATTGGGGCAGTTACCAGCTTACCTTTCAAAGAATCCAGAGGCTCTTGACGTTGTCAATCCATATGAACTCAACATCTTTTCCCAAAAGACCAAATAATGGAGAGGCTAGCTTGCTAAAATCCTTAATGAATCTTCTATAATACTGTGCTAAACCTAGAAAACTCCGAACACTCTTACCTTTTGAGGAGGTGGGACCCTTTGGATGATACCAATCTTGTTGGGATCCACCTTTAATCCTTGCTGAGGAATTGTATGACCTAGCATAGTGCCTTCAGTCATTAGGAATTCACATTTATCAGGACTGAGGGACATGTTCATTTCAATACACTTGGCTAAAACTTTCCTCAGGTTACTCAATGCTTCTTGGAAGTTAAAACCATGAGGGGTAAAGTCATCCATATAGATTTCCACTAAATCATGAACCAACTCAGCAAATATGCTCAGTACTGCTCTCTGGAAAGTGGCAGGAACATTGCACAACCCAAAGGGAAGGACCCGATAAGCAAAAGTACCCCATGGACAAGTGAAAGTGGTCTTATCTTGGTCTTTCGGGCTGATTTGGATCTGGTTGTACCCGCTAAACCCATCTAGGAAGGAAAAGAACTTCTTCCCTGTCTGGCCATCTAACACTTGATCTATGAAAGGAAAAGGGAAATGGTCCTTCTTGGTGGCCTTGTTAAGCTCTCGATAATCTACACAGATTCTCCACTTTCGATTTTTCTTTGGCACTAGCACCAAAGGAGAAACCCAATCGTTGTCAGAGATGGGGTAGATGAATCCTGCATCCAACAACTTTTGCAGTTCTTCTTTGACAATGTACTTAAGGGCTAGATTCATCCTCCTTTGAGGCTGCCTGACTAGTTTACAATCCTCTTTAAAGTAAATGTGATGAGTACAAATGGAAGGGTTGACTCCCTTCATCTCCTTATAGCTCAAAGAAAAAGCATCCAAATGGCTGCTCAATAAGCTATACAGCTCTTTCTCCTGAGAGGTGGATAGGGCTGAGCTGATCCTCAAGGTTCTTTTTGGGCCAAATTTCACATTCTTAACTTGGAGAGAGGTCAAATCAGCTGCACAGAGATCAACTAAAGCATTGTCTTGGGTTTCTTCCACCAATTCTTCTAATGGCAACTCACTGGGGGAAAATTTTGAATCAAATCCTCAATAAGATCATCCTCGGTTTGAGGACCCCCCTTGGTAGCTTCCACTATGCATAATGGTGCAGAGTAGACTTCATCCTCATCTTCCTCCTCTAACCAGAGAAGTAAGTCACGTTCTAGCAGAGGTTGGGCAGGAGGATATAAGTCTAGCTGCTTGGAAATCTGCCCATTCTTGATGGTCATGCTCCTAGCTTGACAACTAATGTAAGCATCTACAATGGCTAACCAAGGCCTTCTCAGGATGAGAGGATACCCAGTGAGATTTTCCTTTGGCTG
The DNA here is from genome assembly GCA_000404065.3 of Pinus taeda. Taxonomy (NCBI): domain Eukaryota; kingdom Viridiplantae; phylum Streptophyta; class Pinopsida; order Pinales; family Pinaceae; genus Pinus; species Pinus taeda. The sequence continues at coordinate 159,746 of APFE030183237.1, read as the reverse complement.
AAGAACCAAGAGGTCAGCAGGGTACTCCCAGGAATCAATGGAGACCATGACATCTTCCACAATCCCCTCAGGAGTCACAGTGGAGCGCTCTGCCAATTGCAGTACTATTGAGGTCTTTCTTAGGGAACCCTAAAGGTTGAGTTTGAGCATAGTGTCCCTGGTCATTATGTTAATGGCAGCCCCTAGATCAATCAAGGTGTGGGGGATTATGGTGCCATTGATGTGGACATCAATTACAGGACTCCCAAGTTCTAGATATTTTGGACAGATTATATGTCCCAACATCAGGTCGGATAGTTGTCCTATGACATTAATAGTTGGGGCATCTCTCTTGCGCTTGCCTGGGTGCCTGAAACACTTCTCTTTGATCAACTTGTTGTATATTGGTACAACTTTTATGGCCTAGAGAAGTGGTATTTTTACACATAATTGCTTTAGTTCTCCCAGAAGTTTAGTTTCTTCTGGGGTTGGTTGTGTGGTTCCAGTTAGTCTCTCAGGAAAGGATGGAATGGCTTGTGGTTCACTTTCCTATTTCTCTTCCTTATCCTCCTTAGGAGGAGGTTGGATGTCTAAGAGGACCTTCCCAAATCATAGGTTGATCTCCTGAATCTCCACAACATAGGAAGGGCATGTTGTTTCTCCAGTATATACCTGTTGGGCCTGTCTGTTATTGGGGTTCGGGTTTGGTTGAGCAGGTATTTGGGGTTGTCTTGGAGGAGCAGGAGGTAATGGTTTTGGTTAAGTAGGTGGTGGAGGCAAAAGTGCAGGAGGAGAGTTGTATTGGGGCCTCCACCCCTGATGAGGTGCATTCCACCGAGGTTGTTGCTGAGCATGATAATGAAACAAATGAGCAGCAGGTTGAGTATTGTATTGAGATGGATATGACCAAGGAGGGGGTGTGGACCAAGAAGGATGAGTAGGGGGACCCCAAGAAGGCATGGGAGTGGCTTTATGGGGGTGGTAATAAGTTTGGGATGTCCCTTGCATTCCTTGCTGGTAAGGTCTGGGACCATGTGGCCTCCTTTGGTTCATGAAGTAGAGTGGTTCACTGGCTCCTTAAGCCGCTTGGTACATAGCTTTAAATCCAGGTAAGGACGGACACTGATTTGTAGGATGGTCTTCTTCACAGACAAAACACACTTCTACGGAGTGTAATGGACACTCGTTCCTAGGATGCTTTCTAGTGCATCTGGGACAAAATATGGCCAAATCTCTCTCAGCTTCCTCTTGCCTCTTTTGGATTCACAAGGCATCCATTTGCATGGCAATAGTCTATTTCATCTCGCTTTTGAAATCTTCCATCTAATTTGCAAATTCGTTTTTAAGGAATGAACTAGATAAGGGGGTACTGGCTAGAAGTTGACTTCCCCTACCTCTTTTTCTGGTTTCCCTTGAATGGTTTCTAAACACAGTCTTTATGTAATCATAAGGTAGCTGGTAGATGTCTCCCCCAGCCAGCAAATGGAGGGTATCTATAAGGTCTTCAGGGACTCCTCTGAGCAGAACCAACTTCAGAGATTCGGGGTCAAGTGTGCACTTGACCCTTTTATAACTGAGTTGAAGCCTCTTTTCATAGTCTTCTAAAGATTCATCACTCCCCATGGTCATTCGAAAGATTTCCTCCTTTGTATCCTTTGACCTATAGTAGTCCTGGTATTTGTTGTTAAAGGCTTACTGCATCTGAGCCCAAGTTGTGATACTGTTTCCAGGTAACCCCGTGAACCAGCATAGTGTTGCATCCTTGAGGGTAGAGGGGAAGAGTTTCAACTTTTACTCGTCTTCTGCATAGTCATAGGTTCGAAAAAGGATATCAAACTCAAACAAGAAGGTATCAGGGTCTTCTGTAGTCAATCCATGGAAGTGAGGTAAGGCTGAGGGACTTCTGTTTTTCATCTTTGTGTCCCCATTGGTCTCTCAAATGGGAAAGGTACCTTCTATTCTCTCCCCATTTCCTCTACCGTTTCTATTTTCAGCCATGGTCTTAGGAGGAATGGCGTTTTGCTCTTCTTCTGTGATAGGATCTTTGTATATCTCTAGAGGTTCACCTATAGGTTCTTCTCGATCACTGCCACCAAAGAAGAGAGAAGGGTGACTTAGTGATGTGGTGGGGGTGTTGGGTAGGAATTTTATTCCTACGAGGCATGAAAGAAAATCTCTTTTTTGGGTAAAATTTTTTGTTTCTTTTTCTGCTTGTACCTACAAAACTGGAATGGATTAAACAACAAATTGCAACTAACTAAAATATATCTTGCTGAAATGAAAATGCAGAATTGAAATGAAAGCAGGAAAGGACTAATCTATTTTGCTGAAATGAAATTGTAGAATTGAAATGAAAGCAGGAAAGTACTAATCTATTTTGCTGAAATGAAATTGCAGAAATGAAATGAAAGCAGGACTAATTTATTTTGCTGAAATGAAATTGTATAATTGAAATGAAAGCAAGAAATAGCTAATCTACGCTTGCTGAAATGAAATTACGGAATTGAAATGAAAGCAGGAAGTGTCTAGTCTACTTTTGCAGAATTGAAATTGCGGAATTGAAATGAAAGCGGGAAATTTCTCATCTACTTTTACACAACTGAAAACAACTACTCTACTCTTGCTAAAATAATCTACTTAGCAGAAGGTTGCAGTAGAAAATAGAAGAAAAGCAGTAATCACAAAATACTCTGACGCTTCCTCGGCAACGACGCCAAGAAGATGGTGAGATCAAGTATTGCAGAAATGATGTTGCAACTCTTGGGACTCCCTACTTTACTTTTATCAACCCAGTAGTTCGTAACAAACTTGGAAGCGGCGGTGCTATATGCACAAGTACTAGCTCTTACCGCAGGGTGTCACTTAATTAGCTGGCACAAGATTGCTAGGAGCTTAAGCCAACTTCTATGAGTTCTTAGAAGAATATTTTAGTTGTGATGGAAGAAAGCTAACTCAAAAGAGGCTATTCTACTTGCAGAAAGAAGATGAAAACTGAAAAGAAACGCAAACCCTAGCAAATCCTAGTTTTACCCACTAACCATACTTTTGCAAGAAAAAAAAATGAAACTACTAAAATGGATGCCATTGACTACTGAAAAGGTAAAGTGCGTGTATTCAAGCTACTTCTGAAGGAAAATGTGGAAAAATCATATTTTTGTACTTTTGAGCAATTTTATGCAGAATTATTATGCTTGTGTTTTAACTATTTGTGATTGTGCAGAGGTTTGGTGGTGAAGGGAGATGGAGTTGGATGTTGCAGGAGGTTGGTAAGGTGTGGAAAGGACCTAAGGATTCCATAGTACCCTTCTGGAGATTTCCATTGTGATCAGACTTCGAAAAATGGCTCACATGAACTTCTATAGGAAGGCTGCAGGGGATCTACAGGAAATTCTATAGGAAGTTCTACAGGAGGAGGCTGAAAGTGATTTTTTGAGGTTTGAAGGAGGAAAAAAGGTGGGAAAATGGAAAGGAAGGCTGGATGGAGGTGTCAAAGGGTCTAGGAATTTGTCAATGAAGTTCAAACATGAAAGAGATGGTTGGATCTTTTCAAAGGTCAAGGAAGCAATTTTGCAGAAGAATGTAGAAATTAGGGCAGCTTGGGAAAGTATGGCGAATGAGTGGAGGAAATCTTGAGAGATGGACTAGATCAGGTTGTGTGATGGAAGAATGATAAGCTAGAGGGTTCTACAAGTGAGCTACACACTTACTTTTCAAAACTATCCCAAGCAATAACTAAAAAATAGAGTGTTACCTATTTTAACCTAATTCTACCCTAAAAACTAGAAAAGTGCTGAACATAACTTTATGGACAGGAAATTATGCAAGAAAGCCATGGAAATTGAACAAGAACAGATCTAAGCATGTTAAATACAACTAATATTAACTTCTCCAACTCAAAATCTCTCACTAGCAGTTGCATTGGAAAGCAAAAATAGTGTTTTGGTGGCAGCAAGAGTGCCTTGGTCTCAATTCATGGTCCCACAGAGGGAGAAAGGAGATCAAGGCCTTCTTGGTATCCTTTTTGTGAATCTTCTTCTATTATTGCAGCAAACTATCTAATCAACCTGAAACTAGAGCAACTATTCTAATCATCAAAAACAACCTAAGTTACAAAGCAAGATTTAATCTAAACAATAGAAATTATTTCATGAATGCAAGAAAAACACATATAAATACACGAAGGAGGTGTTGGGAACTTGGGTTGGGCCCAACCCCAAGAGCTACAGCCCCCTTAGAAAGATCAGTGCTGGTTCAAGGCTAGATTCATCTTCATTGGTCAAAAAATAATAGTCACATTACAAAACTGTCTACAGAAAGAGCTCGAAAATGAGCTGAATACAGGGCTGCACTAAAGTGCGAAAATAGACTGTTTAATAGCTAACCTACTGAGGGCCTGAAGCCTTATTATTTATACAAGTGAGGACTCCCAACAGTCCTCCTAAACTTTAGGAACTCAGCTACCTAAAACTGCAAATAATAGCAACTTCATTAGACCTGTTCGGCTACCCCTTGTGATCATCGATGTGGTGGCCTTTGAAATCTGAGATGCTGGTGGAGAACTCGAGGGAGGGGTCATCAATGCAGGAGACAACCATCCTATAAGTCCTCAGCCTGGTTTCGTTGAGTTTTGGCTGTCAATATACTCATAAATGCCTAGTCTTGGTCCAAAAATATCTAAAAATTGGCAATAAACACTCATTAGACTTTGTGGTAAAGTGACTATCCCCATTCACTCAATTAACATAAATATATTCAAAAACATGTAGAAAAATATGGAGAATGGTGGATTAAATGGAAACAATATGCAAAATGAGCCCATATAGTTACCCATTTCTAGGGCTCATCAGAAACGATTGTTGTTCCCTTGGGTACAACTATTGTTTCCTTATAACTATGTAACTCTCTCTGTGATTTTGAAGTATTTTTTTACTGATATGGGATAAATACTATATTACTCCAAGCATTACCTTGCATAGAACATCTTATCTAATTTAACAAGCCTTATCAAAATCTACTTGTTAGCTGACACGATATTTCACGAAACATAATTTGTTCATAACAAATTATTATTACAACCAAAGTAGTTGTTTCTTTTCTCCATAGGGATTGGTGATTTCCTTCAAACATAAAAATTATGGGGAAGTAATTCATGGCTCAAAATGGAAAAATTATTACTATACTTATTATGCCATCCCTCACTCTTAAGGAGTTGATGAGCCACCCCATTTTACCAATTGTTCATGATCTAAGAAAAGTAAATACATAAAAACAAAAGAAATTAAGAGTGTATTTTCTCTCAGGAGAATAGGAGGTCTCATCATGAGTTGACTTACCATAATCATCAGAATTAACACAATGACATTACCATTCTGGTCACTAAGCTAGGGTAATGGCCACTGACATTTTTGTCATAGGACAAGAGGTCTCTTCACGAGCCAACTTCTTCATTGTGTTAAAGATATGGTGAATGGCATTGTTACTACCTATTCACCACGCCAAAGAAATGGTATTTAGAGAAAACAAAAAATCATGATTTTTAGTAAATGGGACGCTAGCATATCCAAAAGGGTTAAAAGGAAACCCTGTTGAGGCTATGCATGCCCACTGACATTAGAGGCTCCACCTATGCTATTGAAGTCAGTAAAATCACCATATCAAAACTTTGTGATCTTGACTTTCCTACTTCATAAATAATAAAGGAATCACAAAATCCAACTTGGAAATCTCTCACCATAACTCCAGTGGTAATTTAAGATCACTATGAGCAAAATTTTATCCCTAGCATATCAGCAGTGCATATATTATTATAAAATGACTTTTTAAAATTTACTATACTCTCTTGAGAAGATAATATTTTGTGCTTGTTTTTGTTTACCCATAATCTTTATACTTCAAAAGTTGCAAATATACACATGTGTCACCCTATCCTAAATGCATATTAATACTTTTCCGCGTTCACTTGCTTGATTGTTCCATTTCGCGTTACATCCAATAAATGCATTGATAGGTCATCGATTTACTAAATCATCAACGGATGTGGTTGACCTTTCTTATCAGTGGGGGGAAGTAAATATTCACATGATGGAATGATGTAGGCACACTTAATTAGGATGACTAATCATTATAATGATTATGTGCATAGGTTACATCAAGAAGTACAAAGTTTTATATAGTCATTTTTCTCCAAATTGCTAGCTTAGACTTTGTATACAACTTCTGATCATTTTGCCTGTGAAACAACAAGAATGGGTGGAAAATCAATTCGTAGTGAGACAACTCAACTCAGGGTTTTTGAGTAGGCACGAAGAGTCTTGGAGCAGGTAGGATGGACTGGGTACTTGTCTTGACTACAAGGATTCGACGAAGCAGTCGCCCTGGAATTCTTACAGAACCTACACAATGGAATAACAACAGTCAGGGGTAGACATATACCAATCAATGAAACAATACTAGCGGAAGTCATAAGCCTCTCCACTGAGGTAGAAAAGTTGTTAGATAAGCATATAGGGCTTCATGGTGCCATGACGATGTAGGAGCTAGTAGAGATAGTACAAAGATAAATTACCTGCGATGGTCGATATGATGTGGTAAGGTAACGACATTTGAAGTTGTTGGTTGCACTAAAACAAAAGGTAACTATAAAATTAAATTTTTTTTTGAATCCTCTACTACATGAAATAGCTGAAAGAATTGGCAAAGCTAAGGACCCAGTTATTGTAGTTAGCCATCACTTTCTTATCAGGATAATAGTCAATAGAGAACTAAATCAAGAACATATAACTTGGGAAAATTTTGTTGAAAATTGTGAGTCAACATCCCAAAATGAGACACCTGCTATAGAACCTGAGAAATTAGGAACATAGAGGGTCATGCAAGAACAAGCACATACCTGAAGTTCACAAACATTGACTGGAGCTTAAAAAAGGATAACATCCTTCTTGGTATCCTTATTAAAAGAAGAATATTAGTTATATTGGCCAAAATTCAGAAACCCCTCAAAACCCATTGAACGAATACTAGGTGATGAACTTCAGAAGTCTCTTGAATGTTAGGGGACGCATCAGGCCAATTCACCCCAAATCCAGGAACAAGACATAGCTAAAGTATTAGAGGACATAGGAACCTTTTTCAATAATGATGGATACATGGGTTATTCAAAATTTCCATCTCCACGAACTCCAACACATGATGGCTCAAGCCTCTCCTCTCAATTCCAATGCTACAGAGATACTACAATCGTTGGAATCCTACTTTGCAGGAACATTCAGGAGAATCAGTTAACATTGTTATGGAACTAGGTTTACCTTCAGAAGAAGTTGTTCCATCACCATCTGAGCCATTTGACAACTTTACTTATACATTCCAATTTGATAGGAGCCCTGTAGGCCATGTCATTCCTCCTGAAGTCGAGGAAATTGTAAATAAGGAAATTGAGATTGATGTTGATATTCCTTCCACCTCGACTAGACAAACTGAAAAGCCAATTGGAAAAAATGAAAGAAAATACCATTCACGAAATAAGGCTACTAAAGAAATAAAACCAGAGGTTACAAAGGAGGGTAAAACAACTTGAAAGTTGGCTGAAAAATAATAGAAGACATCATATGAAAAATTGGGTAGTTTGAGCGGCCAAAGTTCGAACTAGAAGCTATTTTACTTCCAAAGAAACCCAAACAGAGAGGACACCCACTGTTTTTGTATAGACCCAGGCTAATTTGGGCCCTAATATCATTATAATTGAAGCGACCAGCTAAACAAAATTGTTGGTTCTTATCAATAGGGCAGACAGAACATGTACCTACATATACCTCATTAATTATGGACACCATTACTCAAGTATTGAATAGAAGACCGGAGGAACAAAAACAGACTTTAAATTAGTATCGAGGTGAAGTAGTCCCTTTGAAAGAGCACTAGGAATTAATGCATAAATACAAAGCATTTTCCATTACTGAAGATGAGACATGTGCTAAGCTTAGAGTGGCAAAGAAAAAGACAGAATTAGTACAAGGTCAACTTCAGAAAGCCCTGGAACAAATCAAAGAGGTTTTTTCCATTTACTCTGATGCTCTATCTTGTAGATGCCCTGTATTATCACCAAAAAATTGATCATCTAGCCTAATTTACTAGATGGATCGAAGTACACCATGTAAAGCCAATTTTACAATAGTAAAATTGCTTTCCCTGTGAGAAATTGCTTATTAAACCACCTTTGTTAAGTAATTTATAATTAAATCCATGAAGAATAATTAAATAAATCATTATTTATTTGATTTTCTTCTAGGAATAATTAATTAAACCATTAATTAATTAATATTCTTTGTCATATTCGATTCAGTTATGAAAAATAAATAGAGAAATAATTAATTATCTTATTTTTCTCTAAGAATAATTAATTAATCACTAGTTAATTATTATTCTTTGTCAAGTTTGACTAAATCCCTTAGGAATAATTAAATAAATCATTATTTGTTTATTATTCCTTAACCAATTTCTTGAGATGATAAATAAATCATTTATTTATTTATTATTTCTAAATAAAAATTTAAATACTTTTTCCCTCCTAACCAAATATAATAAAATATTCCAAGCGGTTATTCCAATAATGGGTTTAATAATATTTTATTATTGTTCATTATTTGAGATAACTCAATATTTTGTTATAAATAAAAGAGTTTTCCATTCATTAGTCACTTTTGATTATTTCATTGTTGCACTCACTATTGTAACTCTGATTATTTTCATTGTCACACACCACTTTTCTTCCGTTTGAGTTCCCATTGAGCTCAAACATTTTATTTGTTTGGTTTACATATTATAGGAGAGAGACTCTACACAAGCTAAAGACGTTTGAGGATAGCCAAGAACCCATCCCATAGAGGGGGACTGGTAACATTTATTTGTTGCCTTCACGGGTGTTATAATGAAATCCATTCTTTGTATATATGGTTTCCATTGGATGATTGGAGTTATTATTGTTTCTTTTTGTTGTTTAACTATGATTATGGCATAGATCAGGACTTTGGCAGGTTTTGTTTCTATCCGTTGTTGTAGATCTACAACATTTAACAACCATTTAGATTGTTGAGATTGTTTGTCATCCACATCCTTAAGTGTTTCCTTTTTGTACATACTTGAGGCGAAAACACTATAACAAAATTGGCGACTCCGATGGTTTTTTACTTCAGATCTAGAAACCTGGGTGACCTTCAGTTTTCAGCTTAGGGTTTCTTATTTTTTCATCTCTTAATGTTGTTTACTAGCTTTTTAACCCTAGATATGTCAAATTTTTTACTTCGTGAAGTTTTCTGGTCTTTTCCACAGGTCATAGGAACCATCCGTGATAGAGATGACAATTGTTTCTGAGATTTGCCAACTGGGAATCAAGGAGCAGAAATCACACTTTTCTGTCCAAAAAGTGTGATCCCCCATGAAAACAAGCCAGTACTTGCATTTTTTAGGGTTTCCATGTTTTTATCAAATTTGTTTCTAGATTTTGCTGAGAGTTGTCTGCTGGGTTGTTTGACCTTTATCTCATCCCACTTAGGCCTTGATCTACTCTGATTTACTCATCAAAGTGGAATTTAGCCCATTAGGGCTTCTAGTACACTTCCACCTTTATAGGATGATTTTAGCTAAGTAAGAAGTTTGAGTTTCTGCAACACTTTTAGCCATATTTTGCTGATCTATACCCTTATATTTCAAATCTTCCAAGATAGGTTGTGTCCATCAATATTTTCATACGAAACCTTATTTGGTCATTGGCCTTAGGGTCTGATCAGTTGCCCTAGGTTTTACACCCATCTCCCTATCATTTTGCAGTGCTCTTCCTCTCTAGTTTTTTGCTATTGCTGCACCACTTTCCAGCAACCTAGTGTCATTTGCTCCCAGTCACACCGACACTTATATCTCTTAAACATTTTATTTTGTTTTCAGCCGATTTCACCACCAACCAACATAATGTTTGCAAACCTAGTTTGGGTAGGGTTTAGTTAATTGATTTCCTATTCATTTTCAACAATCTTTTTACTTTTTTCAAACATGATCTGGGCTTAATTAATAAACACACTTACGTACACAAGCACACCTTAAGTGAGGGGAGCTTGGTTTACAATGCCAAGCCAAGACTTAACATAATAAATTTATCTCCCCACATAGAGACAAAGGCATATTGTTGATCTCCCTTCACCATTTTTGTGTCACTTGTGTCTTAGCACCATTGCGCCTCCAAAGCATTTTTCACAAAGACTCGTAGGCCTTCATCCCCAGTTTCTAATTGGGCATATTACTCCCCCCCCCGCACGGTTCGAGTTCATATCCCCTTGAGTCCCCATACCAACTCTTCTCCTGGTTCATTCGATTTATTATCTAATTCCAAGCCTCCTTCACCGCATATCATCACCATTTTTGGACCCACAACTGGTGTAGGAACCCAACCTAGTGTTGCCTTCGGTTCTCAGGAACTATTCCAGAAACTGCCATGCTCCCTTTTATGGTTGGGTTAAGTCTCCCATATTTTAGCCAGTTGATAAATGACCTTATACACCATGATGCTGGTTGGCCTGCTATGCCGACTAAGCTTCCCTTAGACATCCCAAAGTTTGAGGGTAATTTGGAGAGGAACCTACCAATCATGCCATCTCCTTCCACATGTGGTGTTCATCCAACTCCATTACCGATGACTCCATTCATCTTCGACTATTCCAACACACTCTCATTGGAGATCTTTAAAAATGGTATGTATACCAGCCCGCCATGTCTCATTCCATTTTTCTGACGCTTGCTAAAGAATTCCTCTAGTATGACACTCGTACTGAGCTATTGACCTCATTCCGTTAGTCCTCCACCACTCGCCTCTCCGATCATGTTCAGGAATGGGGTAGAAGGTGGAGCACATGTTGTGCCCCACCCTTAGAAGACCGATCTAGATTGGTTTCTTAGGAGCCTTTTATCACCCATTGGAAAAGATGTTGCATCCCATTTTCGTCAGATAAAGGAAGAAGCTCTACAAACCGCTCTAATATATGACTTGATTTATGCACAATTCAATTACGTCTATGTCGTCATTCCAAACCTCCCCTGTTATGGAGGTTCCAATGCACCGGGGGCATCTCACGCCACCGATGCTATCATTGGAACCCTTTCACACCCTCCACCATATACTCAACAAAGTTATGGCTATCTGCATGGGGGAACCAGTTGCTCCAAAACTTATGCCCCTCTTGCTAGCAACATGTTTTCAAGGCCAACCAATGCCCAACCTGTATACCACACTGCTGCTCCTCCCTATGCACATCTGAGCTCTCCATCCCCTCAAGCATTAGAGTCGTAGCCTCCCATGCATCCTCAGCCCCAACAGCCACCAACCACCACCCATTCAGGGTCAATTGTTTGGACAACAGAGTGTGACCAATCCCCAAAATTTGAAGAAAAACAATAAGGAGAAGGGTAAAAAGGGTAACCCAGGTAATCAAGGTAATCAACCTAGTAAACACCAGGGGAACTAGCCTAACACTAACAACCAGAAATAGGGCAGTCAACCCAAGAATAACAAGGTTATTCGTATGAACAAGCTTTGTGCATGTTGTGGTGTAGATGGCCATTATACACATGAGTGTCCTCTCTTACCCTAGATGCACCAAATGTGGGAAGCTCAAGAAACTTCTTGCGGTCAAAAATCACCTCAGAATCTTGCGCCATCTCAACTGGCAGTGCTTACAAATCCTTTCCCTCAGCAAGGATTTGTTGTTTCTCAACCTTAGCTAAGTCAAGCAGCCCATCCCCCCTAACCTTCTAGTCCTGGTGACTACCAGTTCCTTATGATTAATTCTTATGAGGTTAACCCCTCTGATATCAACTTGCAAAATCGGTCACGTCAATATGACAAGCCATCGACTTCGTCCGCCAATGAGTCCAAAACCAATGCATCTATTGAGCCTCTTACAACACCAAATGGTACACTACAAATTCCTCAACCTAAAGTTGAGGAAATTCCTAAGATCCCAAAAGGACCATTATGTTGTAACACAACTTCTAACTGAGTTTCCCATACATACAATATAGTAGACGACTTGGCCCAATCACCTATCACCATGTCGACAATAGAAGTACTCTAGTCATGCCCATCTCAAAAGAAATCTCTAATAACTTCTTTGGGCACTACATATCCTTCTGAAGATCGTTTGATTTTCTTCCCAATTGATACATCAGAACATCCCCCATTACTTTCATGCATTTCTTTCCAAATACTAGTCTGAGTCCGTAATGCCATCATCTTCCAATGCATTTTTGACGAAGGTGCATCCACCTGTGTGATGTCTTCTATCATTTAGAAACAAATTAGGTCACCTGAGTTGTCCCCATCCACTATCACTTTGTGTGCTTGGGACGAACATTCCTCCCAGCCTCTTGGAATGTACTGGAATTGTCCAGTGACTCTTGCAGGCAAGGTTGTCAATGTAGACATTGAGGTTATTGATGCCCCTTTAGATTATAACATGCTCTTGGGTCATAGTTACACATATTCCATGTTATTTTTCACATCTATGGTTTCCTGCAATATGTGCTTCCCCCATGAAGGGAATATCATCACCATCAATCAATTGACTTACTACGAGTGGACATTTGTGACCTCCCTCGAGTCCATTATCTCATCAATGTCAGATAAGAAGTATTCAACTCCTCTCACCAGTGTTTCACGCGGAGTCTATAAATATTCCTCATTGTTGGGTTCTTTCCCTCGTCCTCTCCCTCTCATCTCAAATCCTAACTCTTTGAGTGTTTCATGTTACAAGCATCATGGGCTACCCTCAAGAAGTTTGGTACATATGATCCACAACTAGCTCCTTGGCACCTTGTGGTTACCATCCCAGCTGATCCATTTGGATCCACCCCCTAGGACCTCCTCTGTTTGTGGGTGCCTCTTCTATGTTCCCACTAAGAACTGTTCCTCCAGGTCTCAACCATCCAGGAGTTGTTCTATTGGGAAATTACCCTACAAGCCAGATACTTTTCTTATTTCCCCCTCTAGGAATATTTTATGTCATTGTCATGGCTTCACTAGTCCTTCCTAACATGACTTTGGGGATCCCAGTATGGTACATTGACCCCCCTGCAAACATTCCACCTGGTCAACTAAGACCTTTTCATGCTTTGACCTCAGTTCAATTGGTCCCTATGGCTCCTGTCGCTGCTCCAATTCCATCACAACCCCAATAGGAACCCTCTCCTATTGTGAAAGCATCTGAACATGGGGGAAAAGTCAAGAGGAAAGAACCTAAGGACAAGGCTCCCCATGTTCCTCCATTCCCCAAGGCCCCAAAGGCATCACCTCCGTGTGCTTTTTGTAAAGTTGTTGGGCATGCCACCAGTAATTATCCTGAGCTTCCTCATCTCAAACCTTTGGTTCATGTAACATTCCCTAAGTTAAATATCCTTGAAGTCCATGTTAAGTTACTGGGTCCACCCAAAAAACTCAGAATGTTACGCATAAATCACCCTTGTGCCTTGTGCAATTATCATGGTCACTACTCCCATTGTTTCCCTCGTCTCGATGAATTTCGCGATTGTCTTGAGGCATTTCGCGAATACTAGAGCACTCGTAGTGGAACACCTACTCCTCTACCCGTGGATTCTGGTAACACTAAACCAAAACAGGGGTACACTGGTCCCACCATCATGATCCCTCCCCCTGATGTGGAGATGATGGACACCGTGGACCATATCCTTTACTTGTCATCATCCTTGAGTTCCTCGCAGCCAAACCTTTTTGAGGTTTTTGTGCATGCTTCTATTGAACCTCTTTCAATAGAATCCTAGCTATCAACATCCGTAGATCCTCCATCTACCAGATCATTATCTACCATTGCAAATTATGTGTAAATGGACCTTCTTTCTAAGGTTGATGCAGCAGGTACCACTACCACATCATGTATTCAATCTTCGTCTTGTCCACCCATCTTCAATTCTGATGAGGACATCATGGAAGCTATGTCTACCCCTGATTACCCTTTGATTATATGCACCATCGTGCATAATTTCTACCACAACAGTCTCATGACCAATATGTTGTGGAATCCAAAGACTTCATCCATGTTGAATTCGATTGGTTTCAAAATCCAATCCCTGCCCCAGATGCTTTCGAAGAAGGGAATATGGCCAGCATCTCTCCTACTATCAAAATCAACATTTAAGATAAACAAAGGGTCAAAGAAAACATTACCTTGGGGGCACAGTGCACCCCGAAAGAAATTGAAGCTTACAACAAGTTCTTCAAATAATTCCATGATGTTTTCACCTGGTCTTACTCTAAGATGCCTAACATGATCTTGCCATTGTTGAACACCATATCAACACATGGCCCGATGCTACTCCTATCTTTCATAAGTTGAGACTTATCCACCCTTCTTTTCGTGAGGCCATAAAAGCCGAGATTGAAAAGCTCAAGAAAGTTGATTTCACCTATCCCATTGAATATACCACATGGGTATCCAACCCTTTTCCTGTTCTTGGGAAGTAAGGCACCATTCATGTTTGCACGAACTTTCGCGACCTGAACAAATCTTGTCCTAAAGACAACTTTCCCACACCCTTTATTGACCAAATAATTAATGAGTGTGCAGGACATGAGGTTCTATCCTTTATGGATGGATTTTCCAAATACAACCAGATCAGTATTCGTCGTGCTGATTAGTTAAAGACAATGTTCACTAGTCCATGGGGAACCTTTGCATATTAGGTCATACCATTCGACTTAAAAAATGTTGGAGCCACATTTCAGTGGGCCATGTCATACTGTTTTCATGACTTAGTGCACCTTATCCTTGCTTACCTCGACGATCTCACCGCTCGTTTTAGGTCTCGAGCACAACATATTCATGATTTGTGCACCATTTTTCTCCAATGTCACAAGTATAAATTTCGTATGAATCTATTGAAATGTGTATTTTGTGTTCCTTTCAACCTTCTATTAGGTTTCATTGTGTCGAAAGACGGTATCACTCTTGACCCTTTTAAAGTTCAAGCCATTCTTGAGCTACCACCTCCCCATACCTTGTGCCAGTTACAAAATCTTCAAGGCAAAGCCAACTTCCTTCACAAGTTCGTACATGACTATGTGACCACCGCGCATGGGTTTCTTAGACTCCTTCACTCAACCATTCCATTTGTTTTGGATGACCACACTAAATAGTATTTTGATGCCCTGAAGCATGCTCTCACTTCTGCTCCCTTGATCAGTCCCCCTGACTTCACCAAGGATTTCATCTTGTACATCTTAGCTTTCGCCCATTGGGTCACTCGGGTCCTTATTCAAGAAGATGATGATCAGAATGATCATCAATGGGAATTATGCACATTGGATTGTCATCCTCTAGGAATTTTATCTTGAGTTTGTTACGCCTAAGAGTAAGAAAGGTTTGGCCCTTGCTGAACTCATTTATGAATTACCCACTGGTGCACATGATCTGTTGGTTAATGACGAGTTATTGGATGAACACTTTTTTGTCATCACTTTAGATGATCCTTGGTACAAAGATATTCTCACATATTTGTGAACCCAAATTCCCCCCCCCCCCATATTACTCGTGATGATCAACGATGAATTCGATACCAGGCCCCTCACTACCTCCTCATCAATGATGACCTTTATCATCACGGTGTGGATTCTATCCTTCATCATTGTCTCACCCATCCTGAAGTAGAGCAAGTGCTAAATGCCTGTCATAGTGGCGCTTGTGGTGGTCACCTCTCTGGTATGGCCACTACCCAAAAATTCATTATTGCTGGTTACTTTTGGCCTTCTCTCATCAGTGATTGCATTGAGGTAGTCAAAACTACCCCAATTTCCAACATTTTTCCCCAAAGGCAAGAGCCCCACCGGCTCCCCTCCATCTTGTCATCATTGTTGGTCCTTTTTGTAAATGGTCCATTGACTTTATGGAGAGTTGACCACCATTTGTTAATAACCATAAGTATATTATCACGGCGGTTGACTATTTTACTAAATGGTATGAGGCCATGCTAACGTTCAATAACACGACATCTACCGCGACCCTTTTCTTTTTTAATTATGTTATCGCTCGATTTGGGGTTTCGAAATAATTGGTCATTGACCATTGGATGAAATTTTGAAGATGAGGTATGGTGTGAACTATCCTCACTGTTGGGCTTGTAGCACCAGTATTCATCATATTATTACCCACAAGGTATTGGAAAGATTGAAGCAGTCAACATGATTCTCAAAATGATGCTTCAATAGACAGTGAATAAGAAAAATACCAACTGGCACCTTATGATCTTCCCAGCTTTGTGGGCCTATAGAACTTATGTCAAAATTGCCACTAGGTTCACTCCTTTCCACCTTGTTTTTGGCAAGGAGACAGTCTTTCCAATCAAGTGTGAGATCCCTTCCCTTCACCTATCTGTCGAAATTCTCCTTAAAACCCAACCATTAGAAAAAATACTTGTCATGCTTGAACGCACCTCTGAAGACCATCGTGTTGCTTTGAAAACCATTGAAGCAGCCAAAAAGTGCACCAAATCTCCGTATGACTGAAAAGTAAACCCTCATTCCTTCCACGAAAGTGATCTTATTCTAGTGTATGACTAGGCCCATGATACCCTGGGATATGGGAAGTTCGAATCATTATGGCTAGGACTTTACATCATTCAGAAGGACTTAGGCAAGGAGGCATATCTCCTGGAGGATTTTGAAGGCCAACTCCTTCCTAATCCTCATAATGCACTCTACCTTAAGAAATTTTACCCATAGCATCTCCCATTGATTTGTGCGTATCTATTTTTGTCATGCATTTAGGTAGGTTGCATTATTTCATTTCATGATTGTAAACTTCACCAGGAATCCATTTTTCCAAGAAAGGTCACTTCGTCGCCTCTTAAAATCAAATTTCTTCATATGTGACACTTGTACCTTAGAGACCACCTTCCCTTAATACTTATTATACACCGTGTCAATTTTCGTCATGAGTAACCATCATTTACTCCTGCTTTCATGGTCCCCACCAGGCTTATTCTGTGTGGAAGCGTCATCGAGTCACCCTTGTTCCAATCATTTGTGATGAGTCACCTTTGCATCCATGGAGTCTGTTTCACATCCCATTATATCATGTCACAATATTCCATCCATATTTTCATCCCGTTCATCCTTATGTTGCCCACTTTTTCCTCCAGTCATACTATCTTTCATCCTCTCCGAAGTTGAGTCAGTCACTACTAGGTCAACCATGCACGTTATGCTCTGACAAGGGAAGTTGTTTGTTTTTCCCTCAGTCCCATTTTTTCCATTATCCCTAGTGTCAGTTCATTAGTCACATTACTATTTTCCCTCATGCCTTAGTTGATGATCCTCATTTCCTCACCTATCACAGGCCCTATTCTGTCAACATCAACTCATTTATTCCAGAAGAACAACCTAGAGGATTGTGTATCTTGGTTCCAACTTGCATTCTTTTTTGGTGCCTTGGATCGAGCAAAGGGAACCAGTATTTCCCTTTGAATTGGTTATTTCATGCTCATGATCCATACACTTGATGGTCTAGAGATGCAGCAGAATGTACCAGTGATTCTCTATGTGTGAGATGTTTCAGACCTCATGAGGGGGTGGCCCTTCAGATAGCCCCCCACATAGCCAAATGCATTCCTAGTATGCTACAGCCTCAAATACATTTCCGCATATTTTTTGGGTTTGTTCCTACTGATCGCAATGTTCATAGTATGCACGTCTCCTTTAGATGATCCATTAAGCTTTGTTTATACCTTCCCTATTCAACAGGGCTTCTTCGGTTGTTCTACCATCCCTCCCACCCATTTTTTGAGGGAAGGTGCATTATATCTCATGTACTTAGATATTATTGTATTCAGTATTCGCTCATGTTTTTCCAGGTGCATTATGTATATGGGACACATTGTATTATTTTTTGGCTCAGTTATGCCAGCGTGTCATGTACCATTCAACATGTACTTCATTGCTCAGTTTTATGTTTCTGAGCACACCATTATTTCTGTATTAAGTTATCTCGATGGGTATAGGTATGCCTCCCCAACCTCATTGAGGTCCAGTACCACAACATAAAAGGAGACTTGCATTGCTCTCACCCCCTCTATCCCAATCCTCCTTCACTTTAGCTCTATTGATCTCTCTCTCTCTCTCTCTTTCTCTGCCTCCACTTTGTTGTCTATTGATTGTTTCTTTACAACGTACTTCGGTCATACATTTTTCTCCTAACACTCGTACGTTGGGGGTAAATCTGTTATCACCAAAAAATTGATCATCTAGCCTAATTTACTAGATGGATTGAAGTACACCATGTAAAACCAATTTTACCATATTAAAATTTCTTTCACTATGAGAAATTACCTAATAAACCACCTTTGTTAAGTAGTTTATAATTAAATCCATGAAGAATAATTAAGTAAATCATTATTTATTTGATTTTCTTCTAGGAATAATTAATTAAACCATTACTTAATTAATATTCCTTGTCATATTTGACCCAGTTATGAAAAATAAATAGACAAATCATTAATTATCTTATTTTTCTCTAAGAATAATTAATTAATCACTAATTAATTATTATTCTTTGTTCAATTTTGACTAAATCCCTTAGGAATAATTAATAAATCATTATTTGTTTATTATTCTTAACCAATTTCTTGAGATGATTAAATAAATTCATTTATTTATTTATTATTTCTATATAAAAGTTTAAATATTTTTTCCCTCCTAACAAAATATAATAAAATATTCCAAGTGGTTATTCCAATAATGGGGTTAATAATATTTTATTATTGCTCATTATTCGAGGATAAGTCAATATTTTGTTATAAATAGAAGGGTTTTCCATTCATTATTCACTTTTTATTATTTTCATTGTTGCACTCATTGTTGTAACTCTGATTATTTTCATTGTCGCACACCACTTTTCTTCCATTTGAGTTCCCATTGAGCTCAAACATTTCATTTGCTGGGTTTACACATTATAGAGGAGAGAGACTCTACACAAGTTGAAGACATTTGAGGATAGCCAAGAACCCATCCCATAGAGGGGGACTGATAACATTTATTTGTTCCCTTCACAGGTGTTATAATAAACTCTATTCTTTGTATATCTGGTTCCATTCGATGATTGGAGTTATTACCATTTCTTTTTGTTGTTTAACTATGATTGTGGCATATATCAAGACTTTGGCAGGTTTTTTTCTATCAGTTCCTACAGATCTACAATGTTTAGCAGCCATTTATATTATTGAGACTGTTTGTCATCCACGGTCTTAAGTGTTTCCTTTTCGTGCATACTCGAGGAGAAAACACTATAACACCCGACAAAGAACTATGCTCTGTTCTTATTGGAAAAATACATGTTACTCAAGATCAAAGTTTTCTGGTTAGGAAAATCTACAGAATTCACTACTATTTCTGATTTCATTAAAGTTTTTCAACAACAAGATGATAATGTCAAATATTTCTTGTGTGAGTTATATATACATAATGTTTTTTTGGAGGAGCAAAGGGATGAAAATCCTAACCCTTTTATTTGAGATGTACAATTCCAAGGATTCCCTTTTCTTCTAGGAATCAAGTCAAGTGGTCCAATCTCATGATGTATATATAAAAAGGGAAAATGGCCTTGACCTCTAGGTTAGAGGAGAACCAAAAAGTCCCATGCGTACTCTTAGTAAACACAAGAAATTTATGGAACAGTCAGGTGTCATTTCTGCCCTTTCTTCTGTGCATAATGATGTGCTTTAAAATGGTTTATATTTTTTTGAAGAGATTAGGGAAGAAGCCCTTCATTCCGCTAAGAAAAGATGGAATATGTTCTCCACTAAAGTGAAAAACAAAAAGCCAATCAATTACTAAAACTTTCAGGAAACAACTAGAAGGGCAAGGGAACATGTTCATTTGGTCCTATCTGAAGGACCTAACTGAATTGGCTGTAGAGATAGATTCCCTATCATCTAGTACCCTCCAATTATTTACGAACCTGAATAAGAGCTCACTGAGAAAGGAAAAATTATAGCTTTCAGAGAAATTCAAAAGAGAAACGGATTTCGATATTATGTTGAAATATCCTATCCAACTTACTCTTTAACACTTCTACATGTAAATAATCTTATTACATGAAGACATGAAAAAAGGTAAGTTGGGGGGTGATGTTGGGTTATGAAATTGGTATGTTTCTTTACCCTTATTTCTCTAGTTTAATATTTATTTTGCAAGCTTTTTAAGTCTATTTCACAATAATTTGATAGATAAAGATTTCTTATAAGAAGAGCTTTGGCGTAAATCACATGAAAAAAAACCTTTGTCGACACGTTTCATAAACAGAGTTAATAATATTCTCGTAATTCGTCTTATTGATAAGTTAAGATGAATATTTTAGATATCTTTTAGCTCTAAATCTATGTTATTTTATTAACAGGAAATTTGATGGATAATTATTGTTCCCTTGACAAAGATGGAGAAAGACTGGGACTTAAGGACTATTGTGTTAATCTTGGCATGTCGGTTCAAGATTTGTATTTACTCGCATCAGAACAGTTACAAGAAAGATATGATCTAATTTTGAAATTTAAAATAAGAAATACTAAGAATTTCTTGATTCTCGGGATAGATTTATCATTCCAATATTAGAATGTGTTGTAATATATATTAAGTTGTAGTAAGAAAGAATGACAGAGGTGGTTTCTTGATTATTCTTGGGAATTGTAAAAGTGAACAACAGAACGGTTCTCAAGATTTACAAATCATTTTTGTACTTGACTTTGATGTTAATGAAAGTTTGAATGATCCAAATTTAATATTTATACTGAGTTCTTTTTAACGCAATTATCTCCGGCAACCTTGGGTCTAGTTTTTGGAAATATTGTTGTCTTCTTGTGTATTATTACCTTCCAATTCCTTTCATATGCACAATTGTTGTTTCTTAGTCAAAGGCTTTAATTTGTAATTTCATTGCATAGACCCTAAGATTTACGATTTCCGTTGTGTGGATCCTTGAAGATTTTCATTTAGTTGTGTGAAGATTTACTTTCATGCAACATATTTGTTATGAATTCTTAAGATCTAATTTGTGAGATTATTTAGAATTACTTTACAATAAAGTGAATTTCCATTTCTTCTTATTATCAATGAATTTGGGTAATTAGTGATTGAGTATAGATTCTTTCTGAAAGCATTATTCATTATGAAATTTTGTGTTATAGTCAAATAATTGGTTTAACATAATTTAATGTTTGTTGTTGAAGTAGTTAATCATTTTCATGATTCTTGCAGAGTGGTTCGTTAGATTGAATTCTCTTTTTAAAAGTACCTTTTCATAGTTTCTTCTTTATGATATATTTTCATAAACTCCTGTAATTTAAAGCACCATCCCTGCATAAATTGTGCCGACAGCCTTGTGATAGAAAGAAGAACTCTAGGTTGATGAATTAATGATAAAGGAGTGAGTTGATTCCTTAGTAACAACTTAGCACCCACAAATAGTGCAAGAGAAGAAGGCTCAAGGAGAAATTAGGATCTGTGTTGATTTGAGAAAGTTGAATTATGCATGTTTACATGATCCCTTCCCTACCACTCTCACAGATGAAGTGTTAGACAATGTAGGAGGCCAGGAAGCTTACTCATTTATAGATGGATTCTCAGGTTATCATCAGATTAGGATTGCACCTGAAGATCAACATAAGACCACATTTGCTACATAATGTGGCTCATATCAATACACAGTAATGCATTTTGGATTAAAAAATTCCCCTGCTATATTTTCTAGGGTAGTGGTTGCAGCTTTTAAGCAATACATCCATAGGTTTTTAGAGGTATATTTTGATGATTGGATGGTATTTTTATTGTTGAGCAAACATGTTGGAAGTTTAAGACTTATGCTTAACACATGTAGACAATACAAGATCTCTTTGAACCTAAAGAAGTGCATGTTTTGTGTACCTTCTAGCATATTGTTGGGACATATTGTCTGTAAGAGAGGACTAATGGTAGACCCTACTAAGATTTATATCATTGTGAACTTACCTCCACCTAAGATAGTATGAAAACTTTCGCACTATGTTGGGACATATTTGGTATTACAGGAAGTTCGTCAAGGGATATGCTCAAAGCACTACACCTATGGAGAAGTTGATAAATAAGGATGCAAATTTTCAATGGAATGAAGAATGTCAAAAGAGCCTTGACATATTGAAAGAAAAAATGGTACTTGCACCTATACTAGTTCCCTGATTAGAATAAGGAATTCCATGTCCATGTGGATGCCTCTTGTATAGCTTTGGGAGTGGTACTGGCACAACCTAGTGCAAGAGAGATTGCCATCCTATAGCTTTTGCAAGTAGAAATTTATCTAAAGCATAAAATAATTACACCACTACAGAAAGGGAAGGATTGGCCATGGTATATGCTTTGCAGAAATTTAGACACTATTTGTTGGGGTCACCCTTTAAAATGTTTACAGATCATTCTGCACTAAAGTATTTGGTTATTAAGTTTGTCTTAGGAGGAAATATTTGCAAATGGTTACTGTTATTCCATGAATATGACTTTGAGATCATTTTTAACTGGGGAGACTGAATCAAGGACCTAACCATCTCTCAAAATTAGAACAGGGGAAGAACCAACCAACATAGAGGATAATATCCCTGATGCATAATTATCTACAATCAGAGTTGCAGATGACCATTTCGCAGATATCATTCAATTTTTTACCACAGGAATGGCTCCTTCAGAGTATACTATGCAGTAAAATAAATAATTAGTGGTTAGGGCAATTGAATTTTCATTAATAGCAGGAAATTTATATAATATGGGACCAGATGAGATTCTGCGCAAATATCTCCCTAAAAAAGGCAGATGATTCTAGCAGAGGCTCATGGGGGCGCAACTGGTGAAAACTATGCAGGAAAATATATTACACAGAAGATTTTGAGAGTAAGATTGTGGTGGCCTACACTACATAAATATGCAAAGGAGTACTACCAAGAATGTGATGTGTGTCAAAGAAAAGGGAATTCGTCCAGAAGAGATGAGATGCCATTGGTACCACAAGTTACATTGCAAGCCTTTGATACGTAGGCCATTGATTTTCTTGGATCAATCAACCCAACTGGAAAGAGGATTGGTGCAAGGCACATAATTACAATGACTACTTGAAAAAAATGGGCCGAAGCACAACTAGTAAGGGACTATAGCATAAAGACTGCTGCGAAGTTTATTTTTGAGAACATATTCTCTAGATTTGGATGTTCAAATATTTTGATCAGTGACCAAGGTTCACACATACTAAATAAGAATATTGATGCATTGACTGAGGAATTCCAAGTTTATCATTAGAAGAGTACCCCTTATGACCCTCAGGCCAATGGAACAGTAGAAGAATTTAATAAGATTTTGGATAATGCACTTACTAAGGTATGTAATGTGAATAGAGATGACTAGGACCTTAGAATTCCAACAATTTTATGGGCTTATAGGACCACATGTAAAAATTTGACAAGTCAGACACCCTTCAGGTTAGTTTATGGGCAAGAACCTGTGATTCCCATGGAGTACATCGTGCCTAGCTTGAGAATTGTAGCTTTTAGAGATATGCTAGATCCTGATATAATGGAAGAAAGAATGATGCAATGGCTTGCTTTGGAGGAAGATAGATTTATAGTAGGATTCCATCAATAGGTATAGAAAGCAAGAGAAAAGGCCTAACATGACAAACATATTAAACAGAAGAAGTTCCACGTAGGAGACCTTGTTCTCCTTTCTGACAATAAGTTTGTTAAATTTCCAAGAAAATTCAAGATGCATTGGCTAGGCCCATACATTATCAATGTTATAGACATTTTTTGGCACTGCAACCCCAATCATACATGTCCATAAACCAAGGGATCCTAAGTCCCTAAAAGTGTTGCTTCATACCCTAAAGGAACAAGGTCAGTTGATTACATCATCTCCCAGAAGTTCTCCACAGAAAACTACTCAGAACGGGTCAAAACTGGACCATACAGACTGCCCAGTGCAGAGGGTGTGATGCATCTCACTTGCTCAGTGTAAAGGGTGCGATGCATATTGGAAATCCCTTCTGTAGGGTGTGATGGGTGAGAGTAGACAAATGGTAGAGACAGTTTGCAAGGAGGATCATCATGGAATCTTCCATAAACTTCTCCTGTGACACTTGCCTCTCTGAATTTGCCCAGGGATGAGTAAGAGATCATCAATCTCCAAGTGGAATCAAGAACTATCAGAGAGAGGACACTAATCAAAATCCCAGAAGCTGACTCACCCCCATGCAATCATCTATATATGGATCCCTCATCACAGAGATCCAGAGGCTAGAATCTTGTATCTTGTAAGGAAGTGTTGTTGGTTTCCTGGTGAAACATCATGGTGTTGGGTGATCTAAGCTTTTCATGAGGTAAAGAAGAGCTTTCATGCTGAGAGGATGATGTCGGGTCAGAAAAATTGGTTGTAATCCTCTTTGCTATTCTTGATATTAATAAAGCTATTCAAGTTTTCCTCCACATTCTTGTATGTTCGATGATATATGAATTTGTGTGGCCAATAAATATCTGGTCCTATATTGCTTATGATTGTATATCTTTGTTCTTCGATAGTATTATGCTGCTTTGATTTCATAGGTGCTCTTTGAAGCTAGCTAGACGAAAGAGGAGCAACAAAGATCTGTCAGAAGGGAGAGGAACTAAGCAAGGAACCAAGTGCAAGACTGAGGTTCGTGTCCTTTGTTCCCCTCTTATCTACTTCTCATAAAGGAAAGCAAAAGTAGTTTTAGTTTGCTTGTTTCTAAGATAGCTACAAGTCTTAGTGGGACTAGCAGCTCCGAGTGGACACTAGATTTCCCGATAACAAAATGGTGACTCCACTGGGGAGCAACTAGATTGTTTGCTTGTCTATATTTGTTTGTTTTATAAACTTACAGATGGAGCCTGAAGTCAAACCAGCTAGCCTTCGAACTGCATTTTCTATGCAAGTGAAAAGTAGATCAATGCTGCTTCAGTCTATCTCCGAATTTTGTTTATAAACTAACAATCGATTTGCAAACACTCTAATTGCCCTAGTGGTGGCTCTAGTAACCTCATTAGATCAACCCCTATGATTAATATTTACTGAACATCACTTGCTCAGCTTAAATCCTTGAATTGAACTGCAAACTGTGACCAAAGACCAAGTAAAAGTCTCGCACTAGTACCATCGCACCCTCTTCAAGGAAGTCTGTATGCATTGCGCCTCCCGTGTGCAGTACGTGGGATGCATATTGGATTCCCTGTGTACTAGGTGTGATGGTCAGAAAAGGTTAATTTTGCCTTCAGACTTTGGTTTTTCTTCACTCTCTTTAGCTCTATTCAGGAGTTTTGCTGCCTGTGATCAATATACCTCTATGGAAACCCACTTCCTTTCCATCATTCCGCCTCCATTGTGCAAAGAACAAATTTTTTATGTATTGTGCGCCATTTTCAGTTCTCTTTTACAAAGAAGTAGTGTAATCAGACTGTCGTTTCTTGATTTGGAAGTGTCGCAAGTGTCGTTTCCAATCATAGAAGGGAATCCTATTGTTCTTGATGGTCGATTATACTATTACTCTTTTATTTTATTTGAATTAGTAGTTTTTCAAGTGTCAAAAACAATTTTCAATTCGAAATTGCAAAGTGTCGCCATTATCTTCCTTTCGTTATGAAGAGAAATTTGTTAGTATTGTCGCTTTGAAAAAAGATAATTCAGATTTGTACTTAGCATTCTTCTTTTCATTCACACATTAAGAAGGCTGAAAACAAATACATGCATGTGCATTTTCATTTAGACTGCTTGTTGGTTTGATTTAGGACAGTGCATTTAGTGTGTGCTCTATGCTCTATGTTGAAAGAATCTCATTTTTCTTTCCTTAGTAGCTAGGATTTTCATTGCAAAAGAAGATTAAACGATTGTTTATCTTCTTAGACTAAATTTTAGGAATTGTATATCTACATCATGCGGTGAACTTGAAAGACAAATTTCTTAAGCAAGATCAACTGTAAAATAAATTCAATGAACATAAAAACGCTTTGGAACCTAACGCACAACATCTAGAATTCTAGGCTAGAGACATATTTCGGCATCGTAAAGCTTGGTAACTATCACTTTCATTGTTGGTTGGGTGATTCCTCCTCTTTGAGATGACAAGTGCCAGTATGGACTTGTTCTCCCACGTACCATTGAGTATATATTGGGAGACCACAATAGGCTATATCCTTTATCCTCAGGAAGTCGTGTCTGCCGCCCTATCGATCACAATGCACTGAACACAACATTCAGGAAGATTGACTGTCGTACCGTAAAAAGTATTCTGCAGTTTTGTGATTGGTTTGGTAATCCATCTGTCTAGACTTCTAGAGTAGTCTCTTTAAATCCTAGTCCTTTCTCCCCTTAGGTAGATGTTGGTGCAACCCATATGGCCACATTGTCACTTCCAGGGTTGACAATGGCTTTCCCATATGGCTCTTCTCTACCTACGTCATTCAGAATGCCATAATTCTTGAACAATCAAGTCAGCAACTAGATGATACTAGAGTTACCCCCCAACCTTCTACTTCATCCGTTTCTCCCTCTCCTCCTTCCTCTTCGCTTGATGAAGCTGGTAAAGCTGAAAATCAAGTAACTAAGAAGGAGAAGAAGGAAAAGCAGAAGAAGGAGCCAAAGGCAAAAAGGGGCAATTGTGCATCGTCTAGTGAAAATCCACACACTGCACTGTCCAAGCCTAAATCTCCATGTGTTATTTGCAAAGGAGACCACTATCATCGAGATTGTCCTTGCATCCCTCGGATCTTAAGGGACTGGTCTCCTCGTTTGCACAATCTAGTGTCATCAACCTCCGATCGTGTTGAAAGTACACCATCAACTATTGAAAGCGAAGTATCTGGATAGAAAAGGAAATGTAAATTTCCTTATAAACTGTGTGAAGGAAATCACGCCGTCCACCATTGTCCCTTCCTAGACGAAGCTAAAAGCATTTTGGATAACCATCCGACTTCACCGCTACGGCTTCCTCCTGGATATAATAAACTCTTGCCGAGTCCATCACTGGTTGAAAATCCGACTGACACGCCATTGCGGTCGGTCGAAGCATCTATCATTGAAGATAAACCCTCTGAATCCACACCAGATGAAAGTCAAAAGGTCGAGGCGACAGTTGACCCGGTCTTGCCTTCAGAAGGTCCGTCTTCAGATGATACAGTCACTCAAGATAATGAGAATGACACCGTTCAAATTCTTTTTGTAAACACAGACTTCGGTGAACATGGGGGCAATCTACCCGTTCCTTTATCGCAGGAAGGAATTTTGTCAAGGTCATATCCGGTCGTCTTTTCAATCCCACCTCGAAGAAACCTAGTAGTTTCCTTTGATTGGAATCTACTAGGCAGATCCCGTTTACCAACTAGTGTACCATTATGAATCATTGTACAAGCTTACAGAATGGTCATGGCTGGTACCATCATAGATGAAGGGGCTTCTGTGAGTATCCTTTCCTCGACTACTTGGAAAGTGCTTGGTTCGCCATCGGTTCTGCCTGAGATGAGAAATCTAACAGGCTTTGACAAAGGAACCAGTCGACTGTTAGGGATCCTTCCCAATGTGCCCATAACGTTGAGAAGGAAAAAATTTTATATGAACGTAATGGTAGTCCTAGGACCTCTAGACTATAGTCTACTCCTTGGGCACAACTATATTAATAACACGAGAGCCATTGTCTCCTCACTCTTTAGAGTAATGTGTTTTCCGCATGAAGGCCGAGTGGTCCAGCTCGTAGACCAGCTTTCATTCCCCAGTTCACACATAGCTAATAGTCAAATGCCATCCCTAAATGGTCTTTTCACGCAAGGAATTTCTCATCAATCTCCAGTCCATCCACCTGAAGAGCGCGAGTAATTCGGGAAGACATGACTTAAACCGAGGGGGAATGCACCCTGGCCTACTCCGGCAGGGAAACTATAGGTATAGAGTAGGTTTCCACAAAGGAAAATGACTGGTCCGACACCTGTTCGTATAGGAAAAGGGGATTAGACCTAAATAAGATTCCCTCATCAAGGTTAGGTGGTTGGAGTTAGAATCACCTTTGTCCAGATGGACTAAGCCAGGAAGTGTTTCTATCTGCTATGTGGATGGAAACTGTCTTGCAGATGCGAGAACTTCTAAATGGTAGCCAGGAAATTTTTCAAGTGAAGAGTGACCATTTATTTTCTTAGTTTGCAGATTCTCAAACACTTTAAACTTGTAGGATTGGTCGTTCCTAACTTGCATAAAGAAAGGATGCAAGGCAAAGCTTTGAAAGGTGCAAGCTCCATAAAAAATGGAATCTATAGGTGAGATATCCTTATTATATGACTAGCACGAGCAGTTTTTATGTAAAGTTCAAGCTCGTTAAAAATTAAACTTAAGCAATGAGCAAATGCTTCCCCCAGAGTTTAAGCTCATTATAAAATAAACCAATCTCCGGTAATAACCATTGTGAATGCATTATCATCAGCGTTTTGAGCCTTGGTCGTGTTCTCATCATCACCTCCACTCTGTTTGGTTGATCATACACCTCCATTTGATTGTTTACCCCTTTTGAGGAACATCTTCGATGAGTGATCTTGTTAGCCGTCCTTGTGACACTGCCGTGATTGGAAAATTCCAAACCTTACATGGAATCAGCTGCTACACGAAATTATCACTCGTTCCTCAAAAAACGAGTCTCCTTTAAGCTCTTTTCACCTGACTTGTAAAATATGAAAATATTGCCAAGTGATTGGCCTCTCCAGCTTGTTAAAGCGATCGGAAGTGCTATCCCTCCTCTAGATTTTAATCTTTTTGGACCTAAGGGATTATTACACAAAAATATCGAGCGCTTGTCTTATTCGGCTCGTTAAAACTACCGAAAATTCATCCCTTTCGTATTATTTTACACTTTTTCAGACTTAAGGGACTATATGACGAAAAAGAATCATTGGAGTTTCCTTTCCATCCCTTTTCAGACTCTCTAAAATTGAAAAATGACCGAGTTATCATTGTCGTTAAACTCGTTAAAATCAATAGCGACAAACTTGTCCAAATAGACAAGAACGAGTTTCACTGTTGCTAGGCTCGTTAAAACATAGTGATGGGTTCGCCTGAAGGGCTGATTATAGAACAAGCATATGTTATCCTCCTCAAGCTTGATAAAAATAAAGAGGTATTGGTCAGCAATGACTGGGTAAAAATTGGGAAGAAAACTTGAAGAAACTTTATTGGTAGCAAGTCACTCTTGAACATGACACTTTCACTCCATGTCTGAGTCGGGTTGGGTTATTCTGTTCACCGGTCATATCACCATTGGTCCGTCACACCATCCATCTTTGGGGTTAATGCTACCAATCCATTTTCAATATCGCCGGTATGTTTAAAAGAATTCGCTCAAATAATTCACCTGTGTGTCATCCACTGCAATACATTCACACTCCATCCTTTCATGACCTACACCCTGAACCTTGTATCATCAGATTATTTTCACCTCAAAATCATTTGCTCCGTTCCGTGTTGTAGATGTGGGATTCATTAAGGCCCTCCTACGACGGGTCACTTCTTGTCAACATCAGCTCATTATCCAAGAAGTCGACCTAGGAACAGCCCTTTCAGTACTTTGAAGCTTGCATGCCTCAATGGAAAGTTGCTCACTTTTGGCGACAGGTTTACATCAATGGCCTTCGACCGAAAGATTTTGCATGGTGTTCAACGTGAAGTCCCTTTTTCACATCACGTGAATTGTACTATAGTACCTTGATGGTCATCATTATTATCAGTGATTCCTCTCGTGCTTGTTAACAAATTACATCATTGGCTGGTAATCAGGTGATGTCTTTCCATGTTCGACTCCATAACATCCTTCACATGGATCGACTTGTACTCCGAGTGAAGATTGAATGAGTTTGAAGACCCCGGATCTAGTTTCATCCATCCAGGCTGCGATATATTCAGGAATATAAAGACATCAAATGTACATCATTTCCAAACAAATGATCATCCGAATCAAAGGATGATGACTCCGTCTGAATCATCATTCTGCTACACAGACGGTTGTCTGCCCTATGTACATGAAAATGAAATTGTAAAGCTAAGCATGGGAATGCCCGCCTTAGCTAGATCAAGAAAAATATTATGAAGATAATGTATTGTATTGTATCTTATTACAGGTCACCTTCCAGCTCGAAAAAACTTCGGATCCTCATGATAAATCATTTCACTCGACATCAAAATATTAACGACCTCATGCTTTAGGGGGCAATTGTTATAGACATTTTTGGGCACTGCAACCCCAATCATACATGTCCATAAACAAAGGGCTCCTAAGTCCCTAAAAGTGTTGTTTCATACCCTAAAGGAACAAGGCCAACTGATTACATCATCTCCCAGAAGTTCTCCATAGAAAACTGCTCAGAACTGTGTAGGTTTTAACCCCGTACAGAAATTACCTGCATACGAATTCTAAATCACAAGAAAATAAAAAATGCGAGAGCATAACCCATAAAACACATATACACAGAGATTTCCCACTGGGTCTCAAAACCCAGACTACCAGCTTGATTTTTCATTATATTCCTTTCAATGTTACAATACATATTTATACATGCCGAAGCATCCAATACCATGGACCGAAAACCATCGCGTCCAAAACTGTGGACCGAAAAAACCATAGGTAGGTTCGCCCAACCTAATATAGGGTCCAAAAAAAAATTTCTCGGGGCGCTGCCCCGAACCCCGTAGAGGGGGGCTACCTACCCCCCTCAAACCCCACGGACAGGGGGGGCTACTGCCCCCC